>QKWP01001147.1:75607-94947 GCA_003550325.1 Gigaspora rosea | reverse complement strand
TAATTTAATGTTTATTTAATTTTTATATTCGTCTTTTATTATTATTATTATTATTATTATTATTATTATTATTATTATTATTATTATTACATATTATTATTATTATTATTAATTTGTTTTTTTTTATTTTTTTAACTTATTATTTAGTTATTTTTTCGTTTTTCTAATTTTTTTTAATTCAATTTTTTTTTTATTTTAATAATTTTTTAATTCGATTTAATTTATTTTATTAATTTAAATTATTATTTATTTTAAATTACTTTTTTTATTTAAATTATTATTTTTTTTTAAAAATTCGTTTATGTTTTTATTTTTTTCTTTAATTTGTTTTAATTTTAAATTATTTATTTTATTTTAAATTAATTTATTTTATAATCCATAGAATTTTAATTACAATGATTCAGAGGAGAGTACAAGAAGACCAAGAAGGTTTGTATATTTTTTATTTTTAATTCTCGTTATTTACATTATATCAAATATGCACTAATACTAACCTTAACTATACTATCTAAAACTTAAACCTGTACTAATACTAACTTTAATACTAATCCCGCATTATAATCTAACCTCACACGACTATCTAACCCTATTCCTTATTTAACACTAACCCTCGTTAAAAAACCCATGAACATCAATTACAGCACCACGACATCTAGCGAAACGTTAAGGCGAAACGACAAAACGAAGATGCGAAGAAGCAAAGATGCGAAGAAGCAAAGATGCGAAGAAGCAAAGACGCAAAGACGCAAAGACACGAAAACACTATAGAATAAAAGAGAAATGAAATACTACAAATGAAAACGGCAGTACAAGGCCAAGCCCCTTTAAGGAAAAAAAATAAACAAAGAACATACCAAAACGGCAAACAAAAAACCGCCAAGAACGACAATACACGGAACAACGAAGAACTTAACGACGACACCTACGACCTGCGACGACCACAACTCCAAAAACGGCAATTCAAAAAACGACTCTAAAGGATTACTCCAAGGGACTAACGAAGCTACAAAAATTAAGACAAAGGTTAGTATGAAAAAAAGCAAGGCAAGATTAAGACGACAAAGTAAGAAAAAATACTGAAAGCAACGAAAAAGAGAACAAACGACTACGACTCCAAAATAAATGACGAAAGGGACTCCAAAGGCGATTCCAATGATGTCGAACTAAAAAAAAAAGAACTGTAAATAAAAAATAAAAATAAAAAATAAAAATAAAAATAAATAATAAAAAAAAAGATTAGATTATCCGGTACGCGATCATCACAATAATGGATGATCATCCAGGGTAGGGTCGGAGGGTCGGGGTCCACGTGACCCAGAAAATCTCACCTATATCCTGTATTTGTCGCTATATATTAAGGCGATTTTTAACTGATTTTTTTTTTAACGATTGCCAAGTAGCTTCATAGCAGAACCTGAACCTGATTCAGAAAATGAAATATATGATCTGACAAACGAAGAGTTGCAAGAAGATGGTGGTAACCAGACGGATAATGAAATGAAGTAGGTGATTTGTATTTTATTTGCATGTGTCCGCAGCATTAACTTTTTTTAGTAGTTTCTCTGATAACGAAGAATCATATGAAAATCCCTTTCGATTATATATCGGCCTTAAGTTTGATACGTAGGATGAAGTAGATAAATTTGTTGAATCGTATGCAAGGGTTAAAGGATTTTCTTTTCGACGAAGTCGGAATGACCTTCATTCAGACAATTTAAACATTCGCTGTCATAGTTTTGAATGTTCTCAATCACGTGCACATAAAGCCAAAAAAGTAATTGATATTACCAAGCAGCATGAATGTAATTCAGCAGCAATTAATTGCCAGTGGCACGTGAATTTTAATAATTGTAAGGGTGTTACTAAAATAATTTGTACCTCTTTTGTTGACGAACACAACCACGAAATGGATCCCATGATTATTCAAACGGCACCACGTTTCCGTAAATTGTCGAAGGAAATGTTAGAGGATATAGAGTTTTACACACGTTCTACAGAAGGTTTAGGTGCAAAAATTCAGTATAATCTTTTAAGTGCTAAGTACCCAAATAAGTATATAGACAAGAAAGACTTGCATAATGCTATTCAACGGATTAGAATCCCTTCACGTGATAAATTAATAACTGATGCCACAGAAGCCTTGCAACAATTGATAGCTTTAAAGACTGAAGATTCTGAATGGGTAGTGGTGCCCAATATTGAAGGTGACAGAAATAGATCGACGGCGCTTTTTTGGATGTCCCCTCTACAAGTTTCACTATGGACACAATTTCATGACATTGTAATAACTGATAACACTTGCAAGACCAATTGTTATGAAATGCCACTATGTCTGTTTTTAATTGTAGATAATAATACTCAGTCGCGTATTGTTGCACAGGCATTATTGGAAGATGAAATGCAGGCTTCTTTTGAATGGTTACTATTAATTCTTTTTATATACTATATTGTTCATTCTTCTTTCTTTCTTTTTAATATAATGGCATTACAATTTTAAGGTTCTAGAGCAGTTGAATATTGCGACAAATCGAATGATTTCCAAGACCATCTATACAGATGCAGACCCAGCTATGGGGCAGCTTTGCGATGTATATGGCCAAACACACATTATTCTCACTGTATTTTTTATTTAAACAATAATTTTATCAAGAAATTAAAGCCTATCATAGGAAAAATTTTGACGAATGTTTTAAGCTTTTTTATCGTTCACGTAATAGTTTATATGAAACTGATTTTAAGCGTCATTGGACGCGGTTTGTTGAGTTTCTTAAATCATTCCCTAAGGCATCTAGATATGCACTCGAAACACTTTATCCTTCACGTTATAGCTGGGCATTTTGCTACATACAAACACGGTTTACTGCCGGCATTCAAAGCACTCAACGTGTAAAAAGTATGAATGCAATTATTAAAAAGGAAGTTTTACATAGTTTAACCTTGTTACACCTGGTTGATGCTATACAAAATCGGTTAAATGAAGAGGCACGATATGCACGAATAAATGAACAACGGAACATAAATCCATCCATAGGCCTGCCTCATATTGCAACTAAATTCTTTCCTATTATCGATTCTTTAATTCAAGAATACTTGACTTCGCATGTTCTCTCTCTCCAACGACAGCAACTTTCCGAATGTTTCCTATATAATGCTACTGAAATTTCTTATGACTGGGATCAGTTTCTACAAGAACCAGAAAACATTGTTGAGAATGGGTGTCTCGAAGATGATTATGAACGGCGTCAAATAGGTCTTAAGTTGTTATTACAAACTTTGGAACGTGATGATGTTGTACAAATTTGGATAGTAGCGCCGCAAGGATTGTTTCCAGGTCACTTTACTAATCACATTGTAATACTTGTGGATGGCACGCATTTATGCACTTGCCTTATCTTAGTTAGCAAAGGAATCGTCTGCCATCACTTTATGAAGGTCTTAATGAAATCACATCTTGCTAGGTTTCATATTTTCTTAATATCTAGTCGCTGGTACAAGAATGTCAAGATGAATGAAAACAAAGATCTAATTGCTTCTCTCCCACCAATCAACTTTTGTAAATCTAATCAACCTTCGGCAACAAATGTCACTCCACATATTATCGATTTTCGATACCTTTCTCGATTTCGCGTTGCTAACGTATTTACACCTGCTTTACAAAAATCTGTCAGTGCAAAAACATGTTGGTCTAAGGGGCATGAATTAACAAAGAAAGCACTTAATCTAATGTTACAGCTTAACTGTGATGATGAATTTTGTCAAATTATGGAGAAGTTTATTTCATCTAAGAAACATGAATTGCAACTCTTAGAGTAAAATAATAATGATAATAACATCGAATCTCAACCTACTGTCGAATCTCAACCTACTATTGAATCTCAACCTACTATCGAATCTCAACAAATTGTTGAATCTCAACTTATTACCGAACCTCAGCCTATTGTTACCAATCCGTTTGTTACCAAACGTCGTGGGCAACCACCTAAAAGATTAAAGAGCGCACTAGAAGACATTACAAACGTTCATCAATATTCTCATAATTCCGATAACATAACTCTAAACAACAGTAGTACACAAGAAAAAAAGAAAAATAAATGTGCTAAGTGTGGGAATTACGGTCACAATATTAGAACTTGTGCTGAATAACTAAAGCTGCAATCACTATCATATAGCACTATTATGTTATCAACTTGCATTAAATTTTACTCAGTATAATAAACATGTTTTATTATAATTGATTCATGTATTCAATAACGCTTTTAAATCTCATGCCCTCTATTGATTTCAGGTTTTCTAAATTAGGCCGTTCGAAGTTGATTCTTTGGTTAACATCACTTTTCCAGGACTCTCGGAAGGGGGCGAGGGGGGTAAAATGAAACGAACATATGAAACGAACATATAAAAATGAACAAATTAGGTGACTGGTATGAGTCATTGTGTATTTTGATTGGTTGTTCGTTTTCGGGGGGAGGTGGGGGAGACTTCAGCTGGGGGTGATATTAACCAAAAAATTAACTTCAACCGGCCTTACATACAACTATGCGATTATTGTTATTTCTAAGTATATATATATAGTTGGTTTTATTGGTGTGAACGCATATGAATGAAACTTCGCATTATTTAAAGAAAAAATTATAGTTCAATCTGGTGTTGAGGCAAATGGCCATAACAAAAGTAACATACCCTTGAAAATACATCTTTGTGTCATCCAGTAGTGAGTAAGTTATGTAACATGATAAACATAATAATTCTAATACACCTAGTATACCTTAACTGCATATTGTGTGCGTCAGTGATGGTAAATGACCTGGTCATTTGCCAATTTTCAGATGACCTGAAAATGATCTCAAAATAACTGGTCATTTGAGGTCATTCAAATTTTAGGTCATTTGAAAATGACTCATGACCAAATGACTACGGTCATTTCTAAATGACCAGGGTCATTAGGGTCATTAGGTCATTTCGCATATAGGGTTGACATCCTATTGGCTACGAAAAACCTGTGTAATGCTTCTCGAATTTGTCATGATTCGGCATTTTATTTTTCTGATTTATAATTCAACATAGTAAAAATGTTATGCATTATTTTCGAAATGCTCACTTATTTGTTTTTGAAACCCCCCATTAATCAGATTTCTTCCATTTGCCAATCGAAATATATATGGCCTTTATTAATTTTAATTTAAATTTAGTAAAACGAACAAATTATCAAGACACATTTGTACACAGGAAACCATGTATGTACTGTATGACGGGAAATCATGCACGTATGCATGAAATGAAGCAAGATAATACTGTAATAATATGAATAATTGCGCGATTGTCTTTCTTGCCCATAATTGTAAATATATAAAGTCTTGACCGGTGCTTGTTTGCAAAATAATTACATTTTGCTTAAATAATTAATTCAGAATTAAAGGCATTAATGTCCTTGCAGGTTAATGGAATCAAAAACTCATTGACGTAGTACGTATAGCATAAGTAGAAAATTGAAGAATTTGGTTAGTAGTGTGAAAGAGGAGGAAAATAAAGAAAAAAAAGAGAAAAAAAAAAGAGAAAAAAAAATAAAAATAAAAAAAGAGAAAAAAAATAAAAATATAAAAAAAAGGAGGTTTCGTAAATGGAAAAGGAACTCGTGCTACATTGTCACGCTGAACATCTTATCGTTATTAAATGTCTGTCGCGGAATTTGTAATACCCTCACCTTTTTTCGCAATGGTTAAAAAAAATCATAACTTCCGGGAGTTTTTTCACTTGGTCGCACCCGACAATCCAAAAGCGAATAAAAAGGCGGTCTGCCTTTCATGTATACGAAAATATACCTTGCCTGTGGCTATTATGAATCCTGGGTGCTTTGTTTCCAATAAGGCAAAATTATGTCGCAGTCACTTTTGAAATTGCCCAAATTTTAAGGAACAATATACAGCGGATGAGGTTTTGAAGATTCTTGCACGATCGGTACCTGAAGATGCTAAAAGGAAAAATGGTGAAGGTAATTATATTAAACAGTTCATTTGAATAATTGCTTGTACAATACATTAATTATTTTTGTTGTTAATAACAGCAGACGAAAATAATTCTGATTACGAAGATGAAATTTCCACCACAATCTCTGAGATATCAACATCTAGTTCTTCATCTACTAATGAATCCATTTTATCATCCAATAAATCTACTCCATCCGCAAGTCCTACTAATTCAAAAACCAAAAGACAATTATTTCTTGATAATTGTATTATACGTCAACTATCTGACAAGGATAATCGGCATTTCGAGAATTTGATATTACGTATGATTGTTTCAAATGGCCTTCCTTTTACTTTCATGGAAAACCAGGAAACAAAAGATCTTTTTAATTTTATCATGCCAACTTTGAAACTACCTAATCGGCGGGCGATAAGTAATCGAATTCTTCCAAAGGTTTCAACGAAATTAACAGAAGAAATTTTAGAAAATGCACGTGCAGATAAAGTTGGTATAACTGCAGCCTTCGATGGCTGGACCAACATTAAGCAGGAGCACCTTTTTGGTGTTGTCTTAATTACTTCTCAGGGTGCCGCTTTAATCTGGAATGCACGAAATATCAGTAATCAACGGTCAAAAACCGAGGATGTAAAAATTCTCATTAAAGATGTAATGGATAATGCAGAACAAGAAGGCATCCGAATTAACTGTTATGTGTCAGACTCAGCTGGCGAGTATGCGGCAGCAAGGTATGTTTAAATATATATTAACGTGCTTATATTTATTTCTTAATGATTATTATATTATAAATATTTTTTTCTTTAATAGACGACAATTAAGAATCGAATATCCTAATAAGGTTTTTATACCTTGTATGGCGCATCAAATGAACTTAGTTGTGGGTGACATTTTCAAAGAGTCTAATGCATATAAAAGGACATTAAAAAATGCAATACGTATCGTAAGCTATTTTCACTCGTCTCCCTATTTTACTGGATTACTACGTGATGAGCAAAGGTCATGTTATGGACAAGCTATCTCTCTTCTTTCCCCAGCTGAGACTCGGTGGAATAGTATTTACTTTTGTTTTCATTCTGTATTGAAAACTGAGGCCGCGCTTAAAGTAATATATTAAGTTTTTTTACAAAAAAATTTTAGCGCCAATTCTGAAACATTAAAATATTCTAATAAAGCTCTATGTATTTGTTTTATATAATTAGATATTGGCAACAAAGTTATCACCCACTAGAATCGGATCAGTTAGTACTTCTTGAAGTGAACTATCACGGCAACGATTCATGTCAGAAAATAGTAATGAAACCCGAGTACTTCCACCCGATATTATATCAATCATACAAAATTCCAATTTTTGGAATCAACTTTATGACCTTCAAGATTTGTTATTCCCTTTGTGCTGCGCGTTAAATAAACTTCAGAAAGATGTTGCGAGATTATACGAGATCGTACATTGTTTTGGGTGGATTATCAAGGTTTTTCAAACTATAAAGATGAATACTTTGCAGATCATATGGTTGCCCGATTAGAAAATCGGTGGGCTCAATGGGAACAGCCACTACTTCTATTATCATTCGTTTTGTATCCAAAATATCGGCTTTCCAAGTTTTCTTCCTGTGTTCCCGGTCTCTCCTATACGCATTTTAGTCAATGGTTGTATTATTATTACCACGTATGGTTCGAGGAAGCACCAACACGCATTTTGCGTGAATTTTTATCATACCAGAGAGAAGTATTTCCTTTTAATAGAGAAACTTATAATCAGTTTGAAAATATTATCGATTTTTGGGAGTCAGTGAAGGGTCTCGCACCAGAATTGTCTCGTCTAACCTTACAATTATTTGGAATATGTGTTAATTCAGCTTCGGCTGAACGGTTATGGTCAACTATGGGTTTTTTGCATACGAAACGCCGAAGTCGTTTACCAGTATGTACAACCTTTTTTTTTATTTAATTTTTTATAGTATTATTTTTTATGGTATTAATTTAAATTCTTTATTTAAGTATAAGAAGGTTCTAGCAATGAGCCAATTACGTGGTGATATACTAAGCAAGCGAAAACGTAGTGACATTGAAATATCTGAACGACAATATAAAAAAATTCACATTGCAGTTCCTATTCGATCTCGTGATGATGAAGATTCCGCGCAAGAATTGGAAGAATCACCTATAAGTGATAATGAAGCTGGTTCACCAATTACTGATAATCTGCCAATTGAACCAAGTGAAGTGATCGAAGTGACCGAAGTGACCGAAGTGACTGAAGTGACCGAAGTGACCGAAGGAGATACAATTGATGAGGTTGATGAAGAAGGGAATTGGTCCAATGTAATTGAGGGCTGGATTGAAATATTAGATAATGAAAATCGGTTAGAAAGTGGTGAAATTTTAGATGTTGAACTTCCTGAATTTGAATTTGGTGGGCGTACTACTCACCCAGCAGATGATCTATCGGCAAAATGGAATTTGTTAGAGTTATTCAATGATTCGTTGGATGCTCCTATTTCTCTTGTCCTTCAATAATTTCAAATGTAATAGAATTTATATTTCGTATTAAAAAATTGAGTTTTGAACATCTTAGCAGTTTAACAAAACTAATGAAGTGTTTTAAATTTCTAATGCTAAAATTATTATTTACATACCGATTTGAAAACAATTTATATATATTCACCCTAAATAATAAAAAAACAATTAGTCGTATTTACTATAAATTATTACTGTATTACCATAATTGTACTTATCTTTCGCAGCCATGTGTAAGATCATTAAGCCATAGCAGAACCGATGATATTTTTAAAAATAAATAAATATCATCAAACGGCCCTGCAGAGATCTTTTTACTATAATCCCTAAATATGGAATCAGATTTGTTATATGGCGCACGAGTTTTTAAAGATTAATTATTGTCGTAGATCATAATGAAATTGGATTAAAATGAAATACGGGTTTCTATTTAACCCTCTAAAACTCACTTATACTTGTTTAACCCTACTCTAAAACTAACCATTTTTTTATACTACGCATATTTTATTTATTACCATTACAGTAACTTTAATTATCTATATAAATAATTAAATATCTGGCCAATCACATTTTTTAATGGATATTTCAAATGACCACAACAGGTCATTTGGTTTTTGAAATGACCCAATGACTGGTTATTGGTCACTTGGGTCATTTAGGTCATTTCAAGTTATTTACCATCACTGGTGTGCGTAATTAGCAAATATTGGTTTGAAGGTCGTCTAAAGCCAGTTTTTACTAATAAGTAAATGAAAAATCACGTGATACATATAAATTATATAATATATATGGCTTTAGACGATAGGCAATGTTATAAGTTACACATAATGTGGATTGGTTTAGGGTTAGGGTCAGTGTTCTGGGTTAGAGCTTTTTTATTAGCATCAATGCGATTTGTGTAATGATCTATACTTATATAATTTAACTTATAATTTATACAGTATGTATTCATGCTGATCTGTTTTGTATTTATGCGATTTGTGTAATGATCCAATTATGTATATAGTATAGGTGATAATCACCTGTGGTGTAAATTAGAAATGCTCTATATATTATTAAATTTTAACTAATCAAATGCTTAAAAAAATTATCAGGTGGGGGATAGGGGGATCAGCTACTTAGTGAAACCCTAATCAGGTGATTTCTGGCGCTCCCCTTAGTAAGTATAAAGTATTGGTAACAGATATAGAGAATAGAAAAGCATAAGATATTGTATAAGAGATGTTGGTTTGGTTGGATCAGTATGAGGTTATAAGGAAAGGTTATTAAAGAGAAAGAAAGTAGAGAAGTTGTACTTACTCATTCACCACTGGGAAGGAGATCTTGGTGGTTAGGTTGATACAGGTATAGTTGATAGCCCAGGTGGACAAACTGGATGTTAAAGATAAATGCTGTATTAGTCTAATGAACAGACCAGATATTAGAACAAAAATGATGATACATTAGCAGGACACAATTCTAGAAACTGTTTGTGGACCATGTGAGCAGTGAGATAAGATCTTATATGTGTTATGTTTTCATATGTGTATTATATCATCATATAGTTGAAGTGGGTCGAGTAACAAATGTTAGTGGTAGTTGGTGTCCGGAGACTCGGTATGCATATAATTATATGCTCTATATTTATAGACTTTTATTAGGTGTGATAAATAATTGTATCGCACCTTTATACAATATATAACTTTTATTGTACATAATATTTAATTGGTATCACACCTGCTATGCGATATATAACTATAACACAGGGTGCGAAGCCTATTAAACTTCTATTTAGTTAATGATATTTATTACATGATATGTTACATATATGGAGATAGTCGTTAGTAATAAATAATTGTTGTATTACTATAAAAAAAATTTGGCAGCTTATAATTATATAGTAATGTTATTTTTACCAAATTTTCAAATTAGTTGGTATGGTTAGAATGCATTAGAGTTAGGGTTGGGTTAAGGTTAGAGTTAGCTATATTAGTTAGTAAAAGCTATAACTTAATGAATAACTATGGTTTCATTAGCAAAAGTTTTAGTGATCTTGAGCAAAATTAATTTGGTATTTCAACTTGGGTTTTGGTACTGTTAACCTATAGAAAAAAACACAAAAGTGATCATAACTTATGATTTATTAATCCAAATTGAATGAAACAACTACCATTCGATTCAGCTCATCAAGACGGTTCTAACGAGCTATAGAACGTTTCTGTACAACTACTGGTTGCCAAAATAGGAGTTGTCAAACATTTATTCTTAGATCAGCAATCTGATTGGCTAGGAGATTGCTGTGTACAAAAACGTTATATCTGACAGATCTGAAAGATGTAGTTTTTATAGCTTATATTTTAGATATCTTATATATCATATTTATATTATTTATCATATATATTACATTTATTATATTTATACTATATATTTTATTAATAGTAGTTGTAGTATATATTATACATGTAAAAGATATTGATCGTTACATTTGTAAAATTTCAAAAAGTATAAAAGTGGCCGATGTGGACCCCAAGTTTAACATTGAGTCTTCATACTTTTTCACTAATAAATACAATTATTTATTACATAAATTAAACAATTATTAGTATCCTCATATACTTCTAATTGTAGTCTCTTTCGTAATTGCAAACTGCCTTAAATCTTCTTTGTTAAGTTTTATTAAAAATGCCTTCCGACTTAGATATATTACAGTAACAAAATGAGATTACACAAAGTGTTCACTGTCTAAAATCGCTTTAGTTACTTAATATCTTTGAAGAAGTGGATATAAGATAACAGTACATTCTGAAATTAGTATTCAATATGAATATCTAAATTTATATAATAATCTATATTATGCATATTGTTTACTTGTTTACATTTTTTTAACCAATCAAATTGAGTGTCCGCCATGCTTAATTAAGCACATAGAACATTATGAAATTTATGTATTTAATTATAAGCCAAAAGTAAATTAAAAAGGCCATTTTTTTGGAAATTAGCTTCTGAACTTACTCTTGATAGTTACTAACCTATCTAACAATGCCCAACCTATTCTAAAATGCTTGAGTATTTCAATAAATGGTAAAAGTACTTTTTTATACAGCTTAGCATAGTTTTTTTATTAGATTTTTTTGGTATTTTAACTTGTCTAGACATTAAAAAAAACCTATTGTTAGTTGTAACAAGTGCTTTATTTGTTAGTTTTTTAATGTCACTTAGAAGCAAATTTTTATATAACAGTTTATCAAAAAAAGATCCAATTATGCTGATCTGCTAATAAAACCTAAATAAATCAGATATTAGTTTGCTTATTTTTGAGATTTTTATACAGATCTTTTTTATTTATAGCAATTTTTTGCTTATTTTTAAGGGTTTCTTTGCAGATCTTTTATATTTAGAATTTTTATAATAAACTTGTATATTTTGGAGTCCTATTTTAACTGCTGTATTTGTCTAAAAATAAGCTATTTTTTTTGATCAAAAAATTATAAAAAAAGCATAGAAATAGTTTATTTTCGAATTGTTAAATTTTTGAAAAAATTGAAAAACATACTAATAAAAAGCTGTTTAAATAATACTAAATTTTTTTTATAAATATATTAAACAAGTTTACTTAATAGTACTTTTGAGATTTACTTAGTAAAATTTGAACTTTTATATGTAGCAACTGCTAATAAATTTTTTAAGATTTTTAAAAAAACAAAGAAGTAGCTTATTTTAGATAATAGCTTATTTTCAGATATATATAGTATGATCTCTATAAGAGATATTTGAGGTCCTGCTGGGCTTCTAAATAGAGCCAAAGCTAGTACGTTCTTTTTTGATAAATAATAAATTCTAAGCTTGTTAGTAGATAGTATATAAACTTTATTTCTAAATGACAAGTACTATCTCTATAGTATAGTAATAAACTCTAAACTTGTTAGCAAGTAGTTTATAAGTATTATCTCTAAATGACAAGTGCTATTTTATAGTTCTTATAGTATATCTTATATAATTTATATTAAAATTATTAAAGAAAGGTTTGAATTTTGTTGATTAAGTAATTATTAAAAAGAGGTTATAAGTACTAAATAACTATAGTAAATTAATTAAAAATATTAAAAAAATAATTTTATTTATATATTACTACTTAAAATCTATTTAACCCTAATCTAAAATAACTTTAACTCTAAGTTAATTTAATAAAATATATTATAAGAATTTGCTTTGCTTTAGACATTTTTTATTTGTAATAATTAATTTGCTTATTTTTAACATTTTTTGCAAATTCTTTTATATTTAGTAATTTTTGTAAAATCTTATTCCTTTATAAATATTTTGAAGTTCTGTTTAGTCTAATATTTATTTTTGACTTTAAATACTAATAGTATCTGTTTTTTTAGTACTTATATATATTAAAAAAGCTTTTATATTGATAAGATATAAACTATATTATATAATATTGTTACTTCTAATAAAGTTTATAGTACAAGTACTATTTCTAGCTTTTTTCTGAATTAGTTAATATTTTAGAGTTGGTATATTTTGTAATACTATTTATTTTTGTATATATTACTGTACTACTAATCTGATGATTTATTTTTTTTCTCTTTGGCAAGGTCTCGCTACAATTTTATTTAAAATTTTAAATTTACAATTACAATTAGTTAACATGTTTTCAAGAAAGTAAAACCCAACTTTATTCAGCTGTTTTTAAATGAGTGCCCAAATGCAATATGCCATACTAGTAATCTGAGTTACTAGAAGTCATATCAGATTTTTAAAGAAAAAAACAAACTAAACAAAAAAAAGAAAAAAGAAGGAAAAGAAAATAGTGACAATAATGGAGAAAAAGAAGAAATTGAAAAAAAGAAAAAAAACAAATTTAACGAAAATATATAAACCCTGTAGGAATATAACTAATAGTTACTTTAACCTGTATACGATTGTAAAAATTATATGATACTAAATAAAGGAGTTTCTGCTTTATCTAAATTTACTTATTATATATGTGAGAGAAAAACTAATACTAACAAAAAACCCTATCTAAATTGCAGAGAAATATATATATAAAGAACTATAGCTAAAAAAAAACTTCTAGAAAAAAATTTAATTTCAGTGAATTTTTCAAAATATTATACGTGTTATTCATTAATTATTTCAGTATAACCGAAATCCACTTGTAGCTTGATTCCAATAGTAGTGCATTCCCAATTTAAAAAAAGTAAATATTGCTGATCTTTTAGAGAGGATAAACCAGAATACCCACTTTGTCAAAATTTCGAAAGAGCCAAAGAGACAAGGGATATGCCAGAAAGACCAACTTGTTTTCGTAGGTTTGAAACCATATAAGTTTTGTAGTTTATAGAATAATATATTAACAATATAACTTAAATTAAGATTTAAATTATATTGACAAATACTTCTAGCTATATTATAGCTAACTATATTTAATAGTTCTTGAGCTTTATACTAGGAAGCCAAAGCTAAAAAAATCTTTTTCATCTCTTTTTCAGTTATTTTCAGATTGAACTTGTGTTCCAGACACTTATAAAAAAAGTTTTGTAAGTAATTTTATACATTAACTATAAGTTTTTTTTACAGGTTGGTGTTTGGAAAAATTGGTCCAAGTAATTATTAAAAAGAGTTCTAATTTATTAATACTATTTTCAAATTATTATATACTATATTTTTTATATACAAACCAACTTTCTATATATTAAATATATAGTCTAGTCTTTACTAGTATTAAAAGTGTTCATTATTTGGTTAAACCAATTCTTTACTATAGTATAGATATCACTATATTTTACTACTTCTTTTACTATTTTAGTTTTAGTTATTTTTTTATACATATATCTAACTATTTAAAATATTGGTATTGTTTAAAGTATTCTAGTTTAAAACTTATATATACAATTTTTTTATAATAGAACCTTTAGTAATATTGTATCTGCAACTTGTGAGTTGATAGTGTAGGTGAATACACTCTCAGGTTGCCAAACGTAAAGTTATCAGTTCAATTCCTACTAGCAGACAAAGAAAAACTATACTTGATCGCAAGATGGATAGGCTAAACTATGATGCTAAGACTGCGATTGGTTAATCTAATCACATTAAGGCGCAGTTAGTGCTAAAATAAGAAAACAAAAAATACTTCTGATAGAATTCTGGTTAAACAAAGAATACTTCTGGTAGAATTCTGGTTTAACAGTAATATGATAAAATGGCAAGTTATATGAATCTAATAAAGGAAAAGGATCTCAGGTGAACTTAGTATAGCCCAGTCCTATACTGAGACTAAAAGACTTTGGGAAGGCCAAAGAAATAAAGTATTGAGATCACTTTTTTCCTACCTGCTCTGCCAGTACAGATAACCAGAAGACCTAGAAGAAGTTGGAAAACCAATAATACCGCTAGTAGGCTGGGTAACTAAAATAAGAAAGATCTGAGTATCTGAGTATAGAATTAGATTGTACAACTAGTCCAGTATTGTAATAGAATATATTACAAAAATTGTAATTGGAAAATATATATGACCTTAATAAATAAAAGATCGCAAACTGCGACCTTTGGGGATAAAAACTCTAAAGAAAATTTCAAAAAAAAATATTGTATCTGCTACTATATTAAACATAGTACCAGTTCTTTATTTAAAAAAATTTTTTTTATAAAAGTTTATATATAAAATTTAAAAAAATAATCTAACTGGGTCTATTTAAAAGTTTTATATTATAAAAACCAAGTGATTAAATTTTTATGATTTATTTATATATATATAATTTATAATAAATAGTTATACAAATAAATAAAAACTACTATATACAGTATATATTTTATTAATTGTTTTTAAATTAAATAAGCTATTTTAAAAATTTAATTAAAATAAATCAAATATTTATTAATTTGAAATTTTATATTTATCTGTATCCTATCATGAATAAGCAATCTTTTTTTAAAAATTTTAAATTCAAATATCTTGAAAACTATTTAATCAAATTTAATAGAGATTTTTAACTTAAATTTTATAAATTTATAAAGTTTAAATAAATAAATTTTTATTAAGAGTGCTTATTCAAAATATTTATTTAATAGTTAAATTAATTAAATTACAAAATTCTATATTGAATATAAAACTAATAATTTAAAAATAAAATTTAGTTAATTTAAACAATTATATAAAATGGATATTGTATTAAAAGTTTTTGTAATAAATATAATTGTTAGATAATTTTAAAAAATAATAAATTATAAAATTTTTAAAATTTTAATACATTACAGTATCTGATAAATAGTAATATTTTAAACAAAAAAAGGTTAGTACAAAAATTTATATCTAAATATACAAAATTTCAGATACTATAGCTGATAGTAATTCTAATTTTAACTTAAATAAAAAAAGTTTTTTTACATACTGGGTAATTTACACTATAAATAACAAGACTAAATTTCATCAGTATCTATAGTAAAGATTTAATATATAATAGTATTAGTTCTTGATACTATATTATTAAAGTAGTTTGAAAAAAGGGTATACTAAAAAAAGTTTGCATTGTTTCTGTTAACACAAGTTCAAATATTTGTGCAATGTTTATTTTTTAAAATTATTTTACATTGTCGTTTAAAATACGTAATTTATCTAATTTATCTTTTTTAAAAAAAAATTACTATGTTATAACGTTATATGCAAATCCATCGATAAGATTTATTATTTCTTGGAATAATTATATATTAAGAGATAATAAAAATTTTATACGTACACAATTATACAGTAATCTTTTGTTACGTAATTTATTTACATGTCATATACACACGAAAGATGGATTTAAACCAAAATTTAAATTTATTAAAATTTTTAATAGGTACAAAATGCTCTGTTTTTTTTATTTTCAAGGTTTAAAACCATTGTTTAGACAGGTATCACAAATAGAAATACGTAATAAATACGTACGGTAAATACTGAAATATATATATATATATATATAAAATAATAAATTAGTTCATAGTAAATATAATTTATATTAGTAAATAATTTGTATTTTGTTTTGTTTTATTTTTTTTTTAACGAAACTAAAGATATTTATTATGAACAGGATATTTCTAGAAATCACAGGTTTTATAAATTCAGATGAAAATTAAAACATCTTAATCTGGTAACACAAATTCATAATACGAAACATGTAACATAAAAAAAATTAAAACAAAAAAATTTCATAATACTTTTACAGATTTATTCATAGTCGTTACACATTAAATCAGGACCCTGATTATTTAATAAAGATTAAGAGACAAGATCTTTACTATAAAGAAAAGGCAAGTATTATAAACATTTATTCTTGAAACTTTGAAATTTTAGGAAAATAGCACATGTAACTTTTTTAAAAAAAGATTTTTTTTCTTCTTTTACGTATGTACATTGTCAAATAAAAAAAAGGCGCCAAGAAGTAGATACTATACAGAAAATACGTATACTTATATAGAATGTGTATACCGTATTGATATCTGTATATTACGTAGTTACATACATACATACATACGTACTGTACGTACTGTACATACTGTACGTACGTACTGTACGTATTCAAAAAAATTTTTTTTATTTTTTTTTTATTTTTTTTATTTTTTTTTATTTTTAAAAATAGCATTTATTCATTTCTCACGATGGTTATTATGCAAACGTTTTAGATTTTTTTTTTTATCAGTTTATGAAACCGAAACGAATTGTACAGCGTAAATGTTAAGATTAGATAAACGAATAAATTTCTAAAATAATTTATATTACTCTGCCTTTTAGTAATGTTTCATGTGGTGCGGGATGACTATCAAAAAGTCGGTTAAGTGCGAAATCACGTGTGTTAAATCAATTTATAATTCCGGTCAAATTTTAAAAAGATCGTCAAGCAAAATTAAGATTAATGTTAGTATTAATTAAGTAGAAATTTGTAACACAAAAAAAAACAAAAAAAAAAAAAAAAAAAAAAAAAAAAAAAAAAAAATAAAAAAAATAAAAAAAAAAATAAAATAAAATAAACAGGATTAAAAAAAAAAAAAATAGATTTTTTTTTTCTTTTTGAAAATGAATTATTAGTTAGTTAGTTGTACGGAAAAGATGTTTGTTCGTGGATTTAACGGAAATCCCTTTGGCTTGCATTAAACAATGGAAAGGATAAAAATGGCGGACTTGGAAGTTGTCAGGAATATATTATCATAAACAGAAATATTATGATTAAAGATTGACTAAATTGTTAAATAACATGATGATCGAACCGGATGACAAACACGATTCATAAGCTTAAATGAATATATATAACAGGGTATGATCAAATTCTTGATTAGGTTTGTGATGTGATGGAATTACAGAATTAGGGTTAGAAGTGATTATAGTGATTATTTAGAAAAAAAAGTAAGGGTCACAAAAATAGGATCACCCTTTAAAAAAAAAAAGGGGGGATTTTTTTGGGGGGGGGGTACTGTGACTGTGTCAGGTCAGGAAAAACTTACACACGACTCTTCATTCACAAAAAACCTTGCACACAACTCTTTAAATAATTCATTCAAATTTTTTATTGAAAAAAAAAATATGGGGTGCATTTGACCGACATCCGTGCATCAAAACATTACATGATAAAACAATGAATGATATTATGAAAAAAAAAAAAAAATTTTAAAAAAAAATGTCCGGAGTAAGAATGTTATTAGATGATCAACAAAACAATCGTACTAACAATATGATGCGGCACAGGAGACATTAGAGACATCAGAAATAAACCATAATTATTATTTTATAAACCATAATTATTATTTTATAAACCATAATTATTATTTTATAAACCATAATTATTATTTTTTTATAAACCATAATTATAAACTATAATTATTATTTTGTAAAAATGACATATTACTAATATATTATTGTAAATTATAATATTGTAATTTATTGTAGACGGTTTTTTTACTGCGCTAATATTTAAGCTGCGTTTAAAGTAATATTACATCAAGGAGGACAAGGAGGACAGTTTTTTCTCTGTCATTGTGCTTAAACGGAAAATGTAATAATAAAAGAATTACTATGTCGGTGATTGTTAATTTTTAATAGAGTATTTTTTTTACAGTTTTTTTATTGTTATTTCTATTTGTGACAAGTCATTATGACCGTGCCACCATTCAATAAAGAATTGAAGATACCCGAACGGCCTTATAGTTATACACAAAAAAAAAAATTTAAATAACCTTTTAATAATATATTAATAATAAATTAAATAATAAATTAATAATAAATTAATAATAAATTAATTATATATATAATTATATATATAATTATATATATAATTATATGTATATATATATATAAAAACCATCATTTTATATAAATTTCTTATTTTAGTACTTTAAAAATCTCAAAGATTCAAAAGGATAAAGAAATAACCGGCCGAATAATTAAATTGACAAGTTTGACTTTGAAAAAAAAAAAAAGTTTCATGACCGAATTAAGTTAACAAATCAATATAAAATTAAGAAAATTAAGAGTTTAACAAAGGACATCTGACAAAATAATCTGTAAAATAATCTGTAAAAGAATCTGAAAAAGAATCTGACAAAAAATCTGACAAAAAATCTGGCAAAAAACATTGACAAAATTATCCGACAATACTGTATATGACAAGACTTGCATGATCAACTTAACAATGGATGAAATATTATTCTTGAGAAAGAACAATTTAAAGAAATTTGATAATTGAGAATTTTTTATGAAATTGTGTGAAATTGTGATGATTTTAAATTTGTAATATAGATTTAATTTCCGAGGTTCTTTGTTAATTTTATCACCTTATTATTATATCTTAATTATTATATCTTGTAATTATTATATCTTATTATTA
>QKWP01001147.1:38447-67194 GCA_003550325.1 Gigaspora rosea | reverse complement strand
AAAAAAAAAAAAGAGGGCGGGGAAATTGCTGCGTTTATATAGTAAGTAAAAATTTTAGATGCGTCTTTGAATAATTCGGATTATCTTACTCATACAATAGATACAGTTGATTGAATATATTATTATAGTGATATACAATAGTAATGTAATGTATAAAAATTACAATACAAGTATACAGTATAAATAACTATATACAGGATAATAAATGAACACGCACACGGATGATTGATTAAAGATTAATACCGAAACGAACAAGAAGAATTATTCTTTTGAGCACTCTTTTTTAAATGAAATTTATTTTCGAGAGTTCCCGCAGACTTAAGATTTTAATAGGTTTTTTTTTTTTTTTTTTTTTTTTCGCTTCAGTTTGAGGAAATGTAAGCAGTATATATACCTTGAAAAAAATGATGACTTGTGCATTTCTGTACATCTGTGACTTGTCGAATATCTTTGAAGAAAAAAAAAAGACAAAAAGACTAGCCAATAAGTACCACTCAGACAAGATTTTTTTTAGTATACTTTAAAATATAATATAAAAAAAAATCTTTTTTTTTTTTATATGTTACGATGTAACTTTTTTTATTAATCTATTTTAATTCTAATTATTATAATTGTTTATACATATAATATTTACAAATATTACAATAATAAAATTTTATACTAATGATATCATCGAAAAAAAATAGTAGTCACTCAGAATTTTTTTAGGGTTTGAGTGAGTTGAGTGAGTTGAGTGAGTTGAGTGACAATAATAATAATAATAATACTGTAATAATAAATTGGACCTTTACCAAATTTTGGATGAATAATCGGGACCTTTTGAAACCATGCTTACATAAGTTTCATAAGTAAATTTATCAACAAGGAAAAGTGGGTCCTACCTTGTGACATTATATTTTTAGAACATACATCATAATATATACCTTCAAAAAAAAGGGTTATTGTATAACTGTCTATAACTGTCTATGACATATCGTTTATTAATGACTATTATGACTATAGTGATTACTATTTCGTATAATCGTATGACGATAAGTGATAACTGATAACTGATAATAAGTGATAATAAGTGATGGTAAATTTTACATCACAAATTTACATCACAAATTTAATCACAGATTTAATCACAAGTCTAAATCATAAAAGGAAAATTATTTGTCAACGGTCAATCGGGGGGATATAACTAACTGTAATTTAATAATAAACTGAATAAACTGAAATAACTGAAATAATTGAATAACTGAATAACTGAATAACTGTATAATGTATAATGAATGATGTCACACCACATCCTGTACCACTTTTTCAAATTTGTCAACTACGCTTATTACATTCACCATAAAGAGATGGTATAATCATCTAAAAAAAAAAAAAAAAAATTTCCAACTTTAATAATTGATCTAATCTTTATCACGCTATTCTATTTATTCTATCATTTAAAATACAAACTTATATCCTGATATTTTTTGTATACTTTAAAAATTACGTTATTAAATTATTTTACTTTTTAAAAATTACTTTTTTAAGATAAGATACAGTAATTTTATTTGTCCTTTTATCTAATAATGTAATATTTAACTAATCTTCAAAAATTAATCTTCAAAACTAATCTTCAAAAAGTAATCTTCAAAAGTAATCTTCATAAATTTAATCTTCAAAATTCAAGTAATTTTCAAAAGTAATCTTCATAAATAATCTTCAAAAGTAATCTTCAAAAGTAATCTTCAAGCAATCTTTTTAAAAGTATCTATCATAATATTTTTATTTGCATTTTGCATATATCTGTATATACATTTTATTTCACATACATTTATTACACACTTTTTTCACACATTTTTCTCTCCGGAACTTGCTAGAAATTTAACGAATAGAATTCCCAAGATTTTGAATCACATGTAATACTGCAATAAATCGATCAACCCAGAAGTCGGGAAGATCTACCACCTTAAAGGTATGTGATACAACCCAATTATATTTAAATTTCCTCAAGAACTTGCTTATTCTTTCTCGACTTTAATATCATTTATCGTTTATTATTTTGTTACGTATTTTATTTTATTATATTTTATTTTATTGGTTTGTATTTTTTGACTACCGATATATCAATATATCAATAGTATATCAATATATCAACATGGTTTAAATGAAGGATGATAGTTTATGAACATGAAGCAAGTTTCATCATTTAAAAAAAAGTTACTTTATGTACTGTACGTAACTTACCCAAGTATTTTTTATATTTTTATATATAATTTATATAATTTATATAATTTGAAATTTATTATTTTGAAACTTGTTACTTTTTCCTTTGTTCTAATAGTAATTATAGTAATTATTATTATCTTTGTTTAAAAAAAAAAAAAAAAATTTATCATTATCATTATATATCTTTAAGTTTAATATATCTCAAAAAAATTAAGTTTTGGTCAATCTGGGAAAGAAAAATTAAAATAGTTGAATGGTCCGTCCTCAAGGTCTGGACAATTTATTATTGATCGTCATTAAATTATCCGAAAATGATTATCAATGTGTCGATTACTTTTTCATTTTTGAAATTAATTAAACCAGTTCATCTTTTATATAATCATAGTTAACAGTTTTAAAAAAAAAAACGTCTAATATATAAATGTTAATTTATTATATAATAAAATAATTGTGATGTTTTGTTTGTTTTTATCACATTTTCTTATATATTCTTATATATATATTCTTATATATATATATTCTTATATATATATATATATTCTTATATATATATATTCTTATACATATATTCTTATATATATTCTTATATATATATATATATAGTCTTATATATCTTATATATATATATAGTCTTGTATATTCTTATATATATAGTCTTATATATATATTCTTATAAAAATTATATATATCTATATATTGAAATATTGTCCTACGTTTACCGTAACTATCACTTATCTACCTTGCTTTATCAACATCTTTTAAACGTCCATTTTTTAATTACTATATTTATCAAGATTACAAAAGTTGTACGAGCCATAAACATGTTTCCTTTAATAAATGATCTATCTGCGTCATTCATCTATTCTAAAAACATTTGTTTTTTTTTTTTTGTTATATAGATTTTACGTATTTGAGTATTACTTAAAGTATAACTTAAGTATAACTTAAGTATAACTTAAGTATAGCTTAAAAAAAAATTAATTGCTAAAGTTTAGTACATTTAGTTACATGTACGTACCAGATACGTACGTATCTGGTACCAGGTACGAAAAAATTTCGTTATATATATGTCACATGATAACACAAATTTTCTTATACGTACGTATGCATTATATATTTTGTTTCTATCTCTTAGGTAATAAAAAAAAATTCATACTTTAACTAAACTCAAAAGGTATTCTTTTGTTATCTAATATAATATCTTTTTAATCTCTAATTCGCTTAAACTAGTTAATCTCTTGAATCTTATTTTTAAACTTATTTAATAATTTTTATATATTATTTTATATATTATTTTTATATATTATTTTATATTTAATATTTTTTTTTTTGTCAAATTTTATTGACACAATCCCAAAGCGAAAAAAAAAAAAAATTTTTAAAAATAACAAAATACGTAACTAAAACTACTCGTGTAACCCATCAAATATGCACACTTCCGAAATTCTGACTCCCCTTCTTTTTAATCTGCATCCTTAATTTTTCCCGCCACTTTTCTCACCTTATCATCCTTTACTATCTTCATTCTTTTTACTTTTTACTATTATGTCTTGTGACAATATAAATACTTTCCCGGATATTCGGTTTTAACTTTATATCATGTTGCTTTTTCTTTTTAATCGGCACTGGTGAAACCTTTATGTCAATACTTTTCTACATTGTACAAATATTGCCTAGTCTTATAGAAATTCTATTTATTTGTCGTACACCATAATCATACTAGCATTCATTTAAATTACATCATGTCATGCTTTTACAACAATGCTTCATTTTTTAAAAAACTGTTTGATATTCGGTAAGTCCGTCCGATTTAGGTATTTATGACTTCATCTTGCATTTTCTTATTCGTAATCTCTTTTTTTTTTTTAATTGTTGTTATTGTATTACTCTATTACAATTTTATACATCTGCCATGCATAATTATCTGATCCTACTACACTATCCATGTTTGGGAAATTTCTATACGTATACACATTATCTATATATGCAACTATATAGTTTGCTTGCATCATGACGTCTAATCCATATAGATATATCCAAACTCTCTTAAAATTGTCTTTCATAGAGAATAATCCTTGTTTTTTTCTTCCCCCCCACCCCTTGTAATTGATTCATGCATCTTTTAATGCTTTTTCCTCTTCCTACTGTCCTAATTCTGTAATTTATTTATCTTCTTAATACAGTATCAAATTTTTTTTTTTTATATATATATTTAATAGTTATTTAATAATCGTTTTAATAATCGTTTTAATAATCGTTTTAATAATCATTTTTAATAATCTTATTAATATCATAAATATAATCAAAATTTAATATAGAAAATTAATGTAAATATCACTGTACGTACGTACGTGTACATTAACTGTTAACTGTTAACTGTTAATGTTAAAATGTGTAAATACCGTACGTACTTAATTACTTACTTACTTATGTACAGTATCTATTTGTCTAAAAGTATAGCGTAATTTCATGACTCGGGATAATGAAATGTTCATTATATGATATTATTTACTGCAGTTATATAATGACTTATATAATGCGTTATCGTTATGCATGTTGCATTATAATGATAAGTGCAAAAATATCAATTTTTAATTTGCTTAATTTGATAAATTTTTTGATAGTTTAAAAAAAATATTGTCATAATAAATTATTATTCGTTTAAAAAAAAATAATTTGCAATTCGGTTATCTGTCATGTTAAAATTTAATGTGATACGTACATACGTACAGTACATTCAATTCATTACTATAAATTTCTTTTTAAATAGGAATTACTTATTACATACGTATTGTAATTTATTCATAATGTTTCAAATTTAAAAATAATAATAATTATAATTATAATTATAATTATAAATGAAATAACAATTTATATATTTTATATTGTTTTTGTTTGTTCTATAATTTAGTCTATACGTAAGTCAGTTTTATATTGTATCAAAATATATCGATATACAATTGAGAAAACTTAAAAAATCTGATCAAATTCATGATGTATAAATTTTTAATTTATTTATTACCTTACATTATATACCTACCGATACGTAATATTTTTATAAAAAAACAATACCCCTATAATTAAAGCCCAAATACTGTATATACCTTTTTTACAAAACTAAGGTTTGATTAATATCCGAGAGTATTACTAAATATTAATTTATTACGTTTTTTATAGGTACGTATGTATAATACTGTATGTATATTTTCCAAATACAGTATTTACCTTTTTGATAAAAATACTCCGTATATTATCTAAATATTAAAAATTTTGATTAAGATTATTAAGTATTATACTATTGTATATACTATATACATACTGTAGTATTATAGTAATTAATTATTCATAAAATTTTTTTTTTCTAATTTTGATTAAAATAATTTTTAGCTATCATAATAGTTTTTTATAAAATAATTTAATTATATAAAACAATAAATCTAATAAAAAATTGTTGTTAATATAGCATACAAAGTTTTAGTATATTATATTAATGGGTATCCGTTAGCTGTGCTAAATTTAGTACAAAAGGCTTAATTTAGTACAGTTAAAAAACTGAAATTTAGAAAAAAATTATTTAACCTTGTATCAAATTTTTATAATAAATAAACATATATCTATTTAATCTACTTGCAATTTTAGAAATATATCTTTTTGATAAAATTTATATTTATTAACTCAGAAATGAATTTAAAAATAAAAAAAATTATAAATTCTAATACTGTACAAATTTTTACTTATAATAAAATTTAAAAATTTTAATATAAAATTTTAATAAAGCTATTTTTAATATATAGTTATTATAGCTAATTTTCAATATTGTAAATAGTTTTCCAATCACATGCTAGATTTAAAGTTGGATTAGTTGAGAATCAGCCAATCTAACTTTAAATCTAGTATATGATTAGAAAATTATTTACAATAGTGTAAACTAATTCTATACAATAATAGTGTTATTGTATAGTTAGACAAATAAAAGCCTAATTTAATTTCATATATACAATATAAAAAAAAAATTGAACATTCATATTATAAAAAACTATACAATAATATAAAATATTTAATAAAAATTATTATAAAATATTTTTAATATTTTATAATAATTTATAGATTTAGAAATTTTATGCACTCACATAGTTATACACTTCATGATCCTGTGATTAACTAGTCAAATTTGATCACAAGAATTTTTTTTTTATTAAGATTACATATCTACTAATTTTTTTTATTAAGATTATATATACTAATTTTTTTTTTTATTAAGATTATATTATTAATTTTTTTTTATATTATTACATTAAATATAAAGAATTAAAATAGGACCAAATCAATACTTGATACATAATTAAATTATAACTACTAACTCTATATAAAATTGATGTGACAGTTTTAAAACTAGGTTGGCATGTCACAATGTCCAATTGATTTCAATTTTTTTTTGGACATTGTGACATGCCATCCCTGTTTTAAAATAACAGTAGACAAGTAAAATGCCAATACTAACAAAACTACAAAAATAAAAAAGTTAACAAAATACAAACTGCAAACGAATAATAAAACTCTTAAAAAACTTACTATATCCAAGTACTATTTTTTGAACTCAACAAAACAAACAAAATTTATATATAAAAAGAATATCTAAAAAAATTAGTAATATCAAAAAAAATAACTTTAACTAGAAAACCAAGCCAGTTTAGTAGATTTGTAATCTGGATTACACCAAGAGCTTATTAAATTCTTGTAATACTGATGAATATATTAGGAGCTCTATAGTATTCATGTATATATAAAAAAATACAAACTAGTATTAGATAGCACAAACTCTTAATAAGTCCAAAAAGCATATAAAAATTTTTCTAAGAATACAAAAAAGAAAACATGCTTAGCAAAACCCAAGTAAAGAGTAACTAAACTTTTGATAGTACTACAAAATGAAGTTAGATTAAGCTAGAGCTAAAAAAAATCTGATTAAATCACCAGAGCTATACTAAAAAAAAAAAAGACATGTATTCAAAAACATGTACAAGAAAAGGAAAACTATGAGTGCATAAAAGTCTAAACTAACCAATCCTTCTAGACTATTGAATTAGAAGTTTAAAAAATACCAGAAAAAATTTATGAAGATAATAAAATGCAAATACTAAGATTAGTGAACTTTACAAGAGCAAAGTAAATAATAATAGTAGTTGCAGATAACTCTGACCACAAGTATAAGCCTCAATGATGCATAAGTTACTAAAGTATAAATAAATATCTAGGTGAAACCAGTGTTGAAAATCTCAGACTCAAATACTGTTCTCATAAAAACAGTNAAAAAAAAAAAAAAGTAGAATACTACAAATATGAAATATAATATCAAATAAGTAGTTATTATAGCAAATTAAATAAGGATTTTTATCAGTATTTTGTTGATATAAAATTATATAGCTAATTATTATATAATATATTTATGAGAACAGTATTATTATTTTACTGTTCTCAAAAATTTTTTAATAGTGAACAGTAAAAAGTTTATACTGTTCACAAATTTATAATAGTGTTCTCATGAGAACTCTAAGAACACTAATTTCCAACACTGGGTGGGACAAGTACTACTCTACTAAGTTTTCTGTAAGAATACTTGCTTTATTAGTAGGGTATAAAGTTCCATAAACATGGAACTAGCATCTGAAACAATGTTCTAGTAATACAGAAGGGTTGGCAAGAAAAACAAAAATTAAAGAATTTAAATAAACAATGCTAGTACTTAATTTTGATTAGTTAATTTATAAATATATCAAACAATTTTAATTTTTTAATTGTTTTTTAAAAAAATTAGTCAACTTTGAGATTTTTTTAAACAATATGTAATCACAAATTAGATTAATTTTTTTTATAAATATGTTCTATAAAGCTTTAAATATTAAATATATTTATTTAATTGCAAGTTAATATATAAAATTTTGTATAATTACATTTTAATTCAAGTATATCAAATTGTTGTATTATGCTTAATAGAATGTCCAATATGTATATATAATAACTTTTATTTAAATATTAATAAACTATAAACTATATTTATAATTTAATTTAATAACTTAAATATTTAATCAATAAATAAAATAATACTATTAACAAACTCTTTCTAACAATCCTTTGTACCAAAAATTTCAAAAAAGCTAATCTAAGAAAACTATACAGTTAATATAACTAATTTACAACAAAACTTTACTAGAAGTAGCTAGAACTCTAAGCTTTTTATCATATACTTGGTTGTAACTAAAATAAAGATAATAAAAACTTGAACTCTTATAAAAAAAGTTTCTAGCAGAAAACTTTAGTTCTACTGTTATAGAATAGCTTTGTTAATTTTGATAGAAATTAGTTGAAAAATTAGAACTTAATAAGGAAATTTTGTAATAACTGTATTTAGTAATAGTGATATGTGAAATTGATGTACAATGACACTCAATAATGCTTAGTGACGCTTAATGATGCTTAGCGATACTTAATAATGCTTAGCGATGCTTAATGACACTTAGCGATACTTAATGATGCTTAGCAACGCTTAATGATGTTTAGCAACGCTTAATGACACTTAGCGACGCTTAGCGATGCTTAGCTCAATAGATCTATAAACTTGTCTTATTTCCCTTAGTTTAGAACAGATCCAGACATTGTATTTTATATTTACTTTTATATTTATTACCTCATCTATTATTATTAATAAACTCTTAGGATTTCTAAGGAACAGACCCCTTGGAATAGCTCTCTTGTTAAATTAATAAACTGTGTATTATCTCTTGTTGTATTTTACCAAACTGCCTTAGAGAAGTGTATAGTTTTTTACAGACATAAAGGAAACTGTATTCCATCTTGCATACCGCTTCACACCCAAAGAAAAGGGATCTCAGGAGCCATGTGATTGTTACTCTATCAGAATTAAAGAAGGCTTCCGGTACTGTAACTCTACCAAGCAAGAAAGTAGGAGGCATAAAAACCTAGAGCTTTGTTAAGTTTTATAGATATGAAACAGAAATAAACTCTTGGTTAGATTTGTAATTCTATATAGTATAATTTTTTTAAGTCCTTGTATTTTGGTACACTCTTTTATTGCTACTTAAAATTTTGACAAAAGTAAATATTTTTGTTTAGAAAAGTATAGTAAATTATAAAATAAGGATTTACATAGATCCAATCCTCCTCCTTTTTTATGATAAGACTATTGACTAATCATATTTTATTTTTTATAATAAAACTTCAAAATGTCTTTTCTTTGACTCGACAATTGATTATAATTGCCACATAGTAAAGTCCAAATTTTATTATATGAATTAATTAAAGTCACTTAAATAAACTTGTTCAAAAAACCAAACATACTTACTTTAAAATTTTTATCAGTATAGAAGAACTTTTTATTATTTGGTTTTGTTTAATAAAAAAATTAAAATTTTTTAAAAAAATATATTTACAAATATAAAAATTAAAAGTTAAATAATATAAACTTCTTTAATTTTAATAAAAATTTTAGAATATGTGTATTTTGATATTTCAAACAAGTTTACTTAATTGATAATTATTGATTAATATAGTAAAATTTAGACTTTACTATGTAGCAACTTTTTGCAAATTTTTATTATAATAAATACTTCAATATTATTGGCTATTTTACTATATATATAGAATATGATAAAGTGAGAATCTCTACTCCTCCTAATAAATTATGTAATTTATTGCACTTCTTTTATCCCTTAAAAGATCAGTATTGTTTACTCTTTCAAATTGGAAATGTAGCTACTATATTGGATCAAGTTATAATTAAAACTCAGAATATGAGATAATTTAAAGAAAACAACTTGAAATTTTTTTCTAAAGCATTTTTTTAGCTATAGGTTTTTTTTCATTTGTATCAATTTATTAGCTTTTTTTCATTTTTTGCTATACATATAATACTTAGCAGAGTATCTTAAGTACAGTATTATATAATTTTTAAAGTTTAGTACAAGTAAAAATAGTAGGACCCTATACATCTGGTACAGAAATCTTACATATATATTTTAGCAAAAATTCCTGAAATTTAAGAAATAAAAAAACAGGGTTTGCCAATTATTTTAGCATCTATGATCTAATTTGAATGAACTTTTTTTTAAAATAAAGCTCTCAGAAAGGTACATTTAATAAAAAAAGTTCATTTAATTCTAATTATTGGATTAGAAGTTATTTAAGAAAATGTAGTTTTGTCATTTTTAGCAGTTATAACATATATGAGAGATGTTTGGGATCCTAAAATAGTACTAATTATTTAAACTTTTTCATATAGACAAAATTAGTACAGTTATTCAGCCTTTTTTGGCCTTTTTTTTCTTTTTTTTTTTTATTTTTATTTTTTTTATTTTACTTTGATATTTATTTAGGTAGTTAAAATTATTTTTTTCTTTTATTTTACTTTTTTATTTTTATATTTTGTCTTTTATTTTCTCATAAAGCTAAAAAAAAAAATTTAAAATTAGGCTATTTGACAATATCTTCTAGTTTGTAATATCAAATTAGTGTAGCAGATCACATTTTGTATTCTTGAAAAATAGAATCAGAATAATATATAGATTTGCAATATTAAAATCATATAATTTCCTAAAAGTTATAATATTTTAATAAAAAAGTGCTTGCGAGACTGCTTAAAAAAAAAAAAAAGTAAAATAATTTAAATAAAATATTTATATATATTTCATATAAATATATATTCATAAATATATCAGATATGTAAGTTATAGTATATATCAAATAGACTAATTTAAGTTTTGAAGTAATACAATACAACAGATTTAACTCTAATTGATAGAAGCAAATAACCATTTCAAAACAAAATCTATTTTAAAGTAGTATAAAATCCACAAATAAACAAATCAAATATTTGCTAATAAATAAGTTTATATATTTTTTAATTTAAACATTTCAATATTATTTAGATATTTTAGTATAATTTGGAATTTCAGCATTATTTTAAAATTTTGAAAGACTAAATATCAAATATCAAAATATTTTTACAAGCTCAAACCAATTTTAGCTAACAATTTTATATTTATAATAAACCTATTAATTAAAAAAGTATCTGGTATATACTATATATCAGTATTATATGTTTTGGCTATTCAAAGCCTTTATATTTATAGATCTTGTTTATGTTCAAAATATCCAAATATTCAAGATTGTTCAAAACTTGTCTAGGCTTTAATAATTAATAAATTTGTTTATAAAATTTATAATTATATATTTTTTTAAGTACTAAATACAGTAGTAATACCACTAAAATTAATTTTTAAATTTTTGAAAAAGGTCTATTTTAGGTTCATTAAAGCAAATTAAAATTTTTTATAAGAAAAAAAAAATAAAATTTATATATTTATGCTCCTTATAATTTTATCTATTCAAAAGAAGTATTAAAACATTTCAGGTTTTAAGTAAAATAAATAGTTCAAAAAAACATTTTAAAATTAAATTTTAATTTCAGGGTTTCAAACTAAAACAATTTTATTCTTATGTATAGTACTAAACACATTCTAGTTAAAATTAAAATAGATTATCTTAATAAAATGTAATTTTACTTTATTTAGTTGTTTGAGATTGCTCAAAATTGTTCAAATCACTGTTCAAAGCTGTTCAATAACAATGCTACTATATACTATACATATGTACATATATAAATACATACTAAAGTATACAAAAATTTGCTTTTTTTTAACTATTAAATTACTGCTTTGCCTAATCTGTTTGATATACAGTTTCTGTGCAAGTAGTAAGCTAAACACTTTAGTACATATCAAATATATTAATATATTTGCTTAAAACTATATCAAACTTATTCAAATTATTTATTTGTTTTTTTAATTTTTATTTCATCTTATTTCTTTTTTTATTTTTATTTTTTTTAAATTTTTATTTTTTTAATTTAATTTTTATTTTGGGTTATGTAATTTAGCACTTATGCATTATAACACACCCATCTGATAAACCAATCAGATCGTAGAATTAGATGTAATGTGAAATCGAGAAAAAATAGCAATCTTTTAAAAAATCGCCTATAGTTCATAATTTTGCTTATGAAACTACTCTTCATGCTCTAACAAAAAAATTCCTTGCAAAATTTTACTATAAACTCCTTTTCTCACCTATACATTATTCTAACCTCACCCTAACCCTAACTAAAAAAACTGGTTATTTTAGTTGTTTTGATTTTTTATTACACCAAATCATATGATGTGCACTATAGCGAACATACGCAAAAATATTAAATTCTTTTATTTTTTTCTTTTTATTTATTTTTTATTTATTTTATTTTATTAATTTTTATTTATTTTATTAATAATTTTTATTTATTTTATTAATTTTTATTTATTTTATTAATTTTTATTTATTTTATTAATTTTTATTTATTTTATTAATTTTTATTTATTTTATTTATGGATTTTACTAAAACACATCTATGGTGTTTTACACCATGTTACAAAAAACTATTAGAATATCCAATCAAAATTTAAGATCAGGTATAACAAACAATTTAAAAAAACGTTCATATCGCAAAATTTTGCTTATGAAACCGCCTTTGGGGCTCTAATAAAAAAATTTCTTGCTAAATTTTGTATATGCTAATGCCTCTAATAAAATCTCAGGCCTTACCCTAACCCTAAAGTAATTAAAATTATTTTTTGTTTTGTAAAAATTTATTTTTTTGTTTTTGTTACATGGATTTGCAAAACTAAATTATCTATGGTAGTAAAACACTATAAGTGCGTTTTATAATAATTGTTATTTATTCTTATTTATTGTTTTTATTTATTTATAGTTTAATCAAGTAAGTACTTTATTAGTATAAAAGTATATTTTTTTTAATACATTTGATATTTACTATCTTTTAATTTAATTAATTTATTATAACAAGCAGTATTTGCAAAGACTATTCAGATTTATATTTTGGTTTTTTTTTGTTTTAATTTAAGTAATAATTTTTTTTAATTTTTTTTTAAACTAAATTTAAAGTAGGTATAAATTATAGCTGCTAATATTTTTTCTACTTTCAATTCAAGATTATTCTTATAAAGATTAAAATGTTAATAGTATTATACAAAGTATCTCCACTACCACTTTTTTTCTTTTTAATCTAATTTTATTAAAGAGCTTCCAGAAATTAGCTAATTTTTTTTGGATGAGTAGGTGGGTCAGCTGAAGTATCAGATATAATTCTGGCCAAAATTTTATAATTCCAACCAAAGTTGCAAAATTATTTTGACCAAAATTATAGATTAATAATAATATTTAATAATTAATAACTTATGATTTACTGGGCCAAATTTAATGATTTAACTACCAAAATAATCTCTCAATAAGAGAATTCTAACAAGCCCAAAATTACAAAAAACTAATTATAGTATTCTATAATTAAAATAGATTTGTATTATTATAAAAGTTCTATAATTTATTAAATAATTATAAACTATTTATAGTAACACAAATTTATTCTGATCTTAGGATCCAGTAATTGGATTTTAACAATTTTGGACTTGCTAGAATCCTTTCATTAAGATAATTATTTTGGTAGCTAATTCATCAAAATTGGTCTAGTAGATCAAATATTTTTAACAATTAAATATTAATTTTTAATTGTTAATAATTTTTGATCTACTAGACCAATTTCAATAATTTAACTACCAAAATGATCCTCTTAATGAGAGAATTTTAGCAAGCCCAAAATTGTTAAAATCTAATTACTAGATCCTAAATCAGAATAAATTTGTATCACTATAAATAGTTTATAATTATTTAATAAATTATAAAACTTTTATAGTAATACAAATCTATTCTGATCAAAGAAAAACTTTGTGATTAGATTTTTATAGTTTTGAGATTGATAGAATTCTCTTATTGAGAGGATTATTTTGGTGATTAAATCATCAAATTTGGTCTAGTAAATCAAAAGTTATTTACTATTAAATATTATATTAGCTTTTTAATAATTGTAAAATCTGATTGGCTAATTGATATATCAGATGTGAGTGGGTGTGTATAGGCTCATAGTAAACAAAAATAAGCTAATTTCTAGGAGCTTTCCTATTTTTAAAGTTTAAAAAAACTAAATATTGTCTAAAATTCGAAGAATTTTAAAAAATAAGTAATAGTTATTCTTTTAGGGCCGTGACCAATATTGGGTACAGTCCTAAGTCCAGTTTTAAAAACTGGACTGGACTGGACAGTTCCATTGAAACTAGTTCCAGTTCTAGTCCAGTCCAGTTTTTATGTGATTTGTTTAAAAAATTTTTTATTGACCATAGATTTTATATAATTTGTATATACTACATATATAATGCTGATTGCTAAATAGTGATGTATTACTAAGATTCTAAAAATTCAAAATTTAATAGTTTAGATTTACAAAGGCCTTTTATTTTTACCTCTTTCTAGAGAAATTACTACCAGAAAGCTTGTATGACCTAAAAATAAGCTATACATAATCGATGAAAGTTGCTATATAGTAAAGTTCAAAGTTTACTAAATAAATTGATTAAAGTTGCTTAGGTAAACTTATTCAGAAGGTCAAAATACGTATATCCTAAAATTTACAACAAATAAAAAACTTTTTATTAATTAGATTTTAATTGTTATATTCAATGAGAAATTAAAATTTTTTTAACAAAGTATATTGTTGAACATAGAAATTAAAAGTCAAATAATAAAAAGTACTCTTTGATGAAACTTTCAGATTATGTATAGTTTAATCTTCCAAACGTGTTATTTAAGCACTAATAATCAATTTACATAGTAGAATTTAGACTTTACTATGTAACAACTATTGGTGATTGACCAAAAATTGATTATATTTGAAAATAAGCTACCCAGATTTTTTGTCCAAAATTGTCCAAAAAAGGTAGCTTATTTTTGGAAACATATAGTAATCCTTATAGCAATTTTACTAAAAATTCATAGTGTAAAATATGATAATGAATTTATTTGACTGGCAAACTATTTATAATATTAATAAATTGTTTTTAATAAATCATAGTAACTACTCATTAATCACTCTGCAGGCTTATAGTAAGTGATCTAAGTAGTTGTATGTTACATACAAACAGATTATTTGAATCTATTTAAGTAACAAATACAAGTTAATATATTTGTATAGTTAGATGAATTTATACAATATATAAATATAGTTATAAAATTTTATAAATATAATTTATTTTTATTTGTATATATATTTATTATTTAGGTCCAGTTCTAGTAAGTACTGGAACTGGACTGGACCAGTCCAGTCCAGTAGTGGTCCACTGGACCAGTTCAGTTCAGGGGCCAACACTGGCTGTGACAGATATTACATAATGTCATGGAGGGAGGGAGTAAGCCAAAGTTTTACATTACACATATATAATATATATAATTATATATAATATAATATATAGAGTTCAAATCCCACTGGCGACGCTTTTGAAAAATAGACCTGTGTTCTGGTAACTGTGTCTTGCCGATCGGTTGGGTACACTACCTGTAGTCCTTGGTTACCATCTTGAATGGGAGCTTTCGGGCAAAATTGTGTCTCATTTTACAGACAAATCCAAGGAACTGGAGAAACAGAAACCCATTTGGCAAGTTCCGAGTGGAGAGGTAGCTAGACTTTCGATGGTACCGGGAAAAAGGATCTTAGCGGTGACTGACCGGAAAACTGGACAGGCAAGAGCCCCTATGGCAAAGGGGGCCTACCAACCTGGCCGCCGGAGAAACTGAAGGAAAAGATCATATGTTATAGAAGCATGAACCAAGGAAAGGGAAACCTTAGGCACCTAAAGCCTGGCAGACCGATCTTTCTGGGCCACTGGATTGGTAGTCTGGGATAACTGGGAAAAAGGATCCAAAGAGTGACTGACCGGGTACTGGGTCTAGTGAACTTCGCAAGGGCAGTAGTAGGTAATGGTAGCGGTTGCAGGGTAACCCCCTGACTGCAAGTTGTTTGCCTCGGTGAATGCGTAAGTTACCGAAAGTGTAGGTGAATACCTGTGGGGGACAGGTATCACTCTACCAGGTTTACCACAGGGGCAAATGCCCTCCAATAGGTGTTTGGCTAAAGCCTCAGGGTACTTTCACAGCGAATTACTCGTGAAAGGGTATATTGAGAGGAACATTGAACATGGGTAGAAGCCAGAGAGTTTAAATAGGCAATCCCCTAGCTGGGTTGCAGGTATGGCATCTAGTGTAAAACCTTCGGGCGGACTACTTAAATTAGACAACCAAAAGTTGTACGTGTGGCTAATTGTACTCTCGTTATACAAATGTAATATGTGGCACAGTCATATTGACCGGGCCAACCCGTTTGGATCAATAAAGTGCTAGGGTATCTAAGTGGTCACCTTAATATTAAAAAAAATATATATATATAATATAATATATTACTAATATATTATAATTTTTAGCACTAATTAAACTTATTTAAAATATAATTATATACTGATAATGTATTTTTGAGTGCTAAAAAAGTTTATTTAATAGCCAAAGGTATATTTCATTAGTAAAATTTTGCATGATGCCAAATTTTTAATTGATAACCCACTTGTCAATTGGAGAGTGATGAAATGTAGCACTCTTCTATCTAAAATTATTTTTCTTACAAAGTTAACGTTACATGTCCACTAATTGAAAGTTGTAGAGCTCGCGAGACGCATCTAACAATGGTTAGATCATCCAAATCGGCTCAGTGGATGGCGAGATATCGTCGAAAAACTATTGGCTGACTATATAAAATCCCAGATTACATATAAAAATCACTATAGCCGAAATGTAGCGTTCTTCCATTTAAAACTTTTTTCTTACTAAGTTAATAATACATATTCACTAATTGAAAGTTAAGTTGTAGAGCTCGTCAAGACGCATCTAATAGTAGTTAGATCATCCAAATCGGCCTAGTGAATGGCGAGATATCATCAAAAAATGATTGGCCGACTATATAAAATCTCTATATAAACAAACATTATTTACATAGAGATTTTATATAGTCGGCCAATTGTTTTTCGACGATATCTCGCCATCCACTGGGCTGATTTGGATAATTTAACTACTGTTAGATGCATCTCGACGAGCTTTACAACTTTCAATTAGTGAACATGTATCATTAACTTAGTAAGAAAAAAGTTTTAGATGGAAGCACACCATATTTCGCCTATAGTGATTTTGATATGTAATCTGTCATGGGATTTTATATAGTCAGCCAATTATTTTTTGATGATATCTCGCTATTCACTAGGCCGATTTGAATAATCTAACTACCGTTAGATGCATCTCGACGAACTCTACAACTTTCAATTAGTGGACATGTATCATTAACTTAGTAAAAAAAAAAATTTATATGGAAGACACCACATTTTGCCACTCTCCAAAAATTTTTTTAAAATTGACTAATCAGAATCGTCTTACATGGGGGCACTCTCATAGTAAATGGATATTACGTAATATCTGTCACGGCCCTTATTGCTTTTTTATTTTTTTTATTTTGATTGCTTAAAAATAAATTGATATGACAAAACATAGATTAATTTATGAACCTGAAAATCAGGTTAAAAGACAAGTAGTTTTTTTTATATTATTATTATTTTTGTTTTTTTGATTTGAACTAATCTTTTTTTTTGTAGATTTTGATTTCTGAATTGACACCAGGCCAAAGAAGTTAAATATGATTCAAAACTAAATATGATTTAAAACTAGACACAATTCAAAACTTAAAGCTAGTCTTAAAGATAAATATAGTTTTTTTTTCTTGATATACTTGATTTTCTATTTGAACTAACTTGTAGATTGAATTGGTGTTGAAAAAAATAAAAAAAGGCTTTTGAATATTAGAACTAGTAATATCTAAAAAAAAAATTAGATTAGCTACATTGTCAAATATCTGATTAATTTTTGTAGATCAAAGACCAATTGAATACTTAGATATTGAACAATATTTGTATTTACTATATATTATTTAAATAGTATTTGATGATAATCTATTTGTTTAAATATAAGATAAACATGAATACAAATATATTTGAATATTGTTCAAAAGTTCAAATAATTTGTACAGACAATATTTGTATATATTACTGCCTAAAGGTACAATCTAGCTTATTCTCAATAAAAAACTTAATAAAATAATATTTGTTTTATATTAGTCAACCAACTTGTTACACTATTCTGAATGAGTTTTTTATTATATATAAATTTATAAAAAACATATAAAATTACAATTAACTTTGAATTTTTGATGTTTCTTCTCCTACATATTAACTTAAAATTAAATTTTTTAGAAATTAAACAAAGAAAAAAGAAAGATTTGAGCTTAAAGATTAAATAAATATTTTGTCAATTTTTGTACAAAACAAAAATGTAAATTTACCAAAAACAAATATTTTTTAATTTTAAAATAATGAATATATATAAAATCATGCTTTGAATAACTTTACTTAGATGACAAAAGTAGATTACCTTGTAAGAAAAATGAGCTATTTTTATATACTAAAGTTAAAATTTTTAGAATTTCAATAAAAATGTTTTTTGATTAGGTAATCTACTTTAAGCCCTTAAGCAAACTTGTTTAGTATATGATTCTACTTGGAATAAGGTTGTAGCACACTTTTTTGAACCTTTTACCAGATGAAAAATTGATTTAAAATTAGAAAAAAAATTTTTTAAAAAAAATTTTTTTTCTAACTTTAACCCTATTTTCACTCAGTAAAGGGTTTGAAAAAGTGCATTACAACTTTATTTTAAGTAGAATCACATGCTAAACAACTTTGCTTAAGGGCCCAAAGTAAATTACCTAATCAAAAAAATATTTATATTGAAAAACCAAAAATTTTAACTTTAGTACATAGATAAGCCATTTTTATTACAAGGTAAATAAAGTTGTTTATGGCATAATTTTATATATACTCATTATTTTAAAATCAAAAAATATTTGTTTTTAACAAGTTATATTTTTGTTTTGTACAAAATTAATGAAATTTATTTGATTTTTAAGCTCAATTTTTTCTTTTTTCCTTGTTCTATATTTCTAAAAAATTTAATTTTAAGTTGATATGTAGGAGAAGAAACATCAAAGATTCAAAATTTATAGTAATTTTATAAGAGGAATCGGGGTATTATAACAAAATTAAAGTTGTTGAAATGAAAACTTTTTTATTTTATTATAAAAAAAAATTCTATTTGTTTGTTTAAAGCCAGTATATAATATTAAGTAAATTTTATATAAAAATAGTAATGTAAAAGCTGCTTTGGACAGTAATAACTGACTTTATACATCATATCATAAAGTCAAAATTTAAGGTGTGAGTATTGTGATGAATTGAAAATATTTTGTAATGCAGTTGTCAGAATTAAATAATTTTTATACTATTCGATTCGTCTCTATAAGACAGATCAAATGGCAACAAGGTTATTTAATTCCGATCATTAGATCATAAGATATGACCAAATATATGCTGTATGAAGAAAACTTTAAAAAAATCTCAACAAAAGATAAAGTTGGTTTTAACTTGTGACCTAGTGATAAGAATTACCGGTAAATAATTTAATTACCAATCGGTTCGTCTGATTGAGACAAATCGAGTGATATAAAAATCACTCAATTTTGATCATTATTTTACAAGATAACCAAAATTTGTCATAATACCCCAATTTCCCTTATGTTTTTTTTATAATTTTATATGTAAAAAATTTTCATATAACATATTGTATAACTAATATAAGTATTCACCTATATTTTAGTAACCTGTATTATAATATTATATAACATTTGTAGTTAAAGATATCTTTGAACTACTACTATTATTTATTTTTGTACAATAATGTATATGAACAATTGTAAACAATAATGTTGAACAATTTGAACAATTTTAAACAATTAAATAAGGTCATACAAAGTTAATAATTGGTTCTCATAACCTGGCTGGGTCAAATTTTAAAAATTTTTATAAAAAATTTTTTATATGTTTTAATAACTATCACAAATATAGTTGGTGGTGAAATTAATTTTCAATTTTTTTAATTTCAACAATAATTTCAACAATAATTTCCACATTTTTAATAATGAAATCTACATTTTTTACTTAACCTGCTAATTTTCTAAAACCCACTAATACTTGTTTATTATAACTTTCTTTAAAAATAACCCTAACTTTAAACCTCTAATTCTAAAAAATACACCCAAAAAAAATTTATTTTTCAAGATTTTATACTATAATTTCATTTTAATCTGAATTTTATTATAATCTGTTACAATAACTGGATAAGTTTTAAAAAAAAAATTTAAAAAAATTTTACAAATTGTTATATATAAAATTTAAAAAAAAGCTAGCTGGTCAGATTATTTAAAAAGTTTTATATTACAAAAACCAATAAATTAAATTTGTATAGTCTAAAGTAAAATTATTTAAAATTTTATTAAAATAACCTATTTTAATTTAACTAGAATATCAGAATATGTTTAGTATCTAAAAAAATATATAATCATATATTTTTTAGATAAATTTATTAATTATTAAAGCTTAAACAAGCTTTAAACAATTTTGAATATTTGAATATTTTGGATATACAAACCAAAAAAAGGCTTTAAATAGCCAAAATGTATATTATTGCTTTTGTTTTTGTAAGATTTGCTCTGATCCCAAAATTTCTTTTCTATATTTTCTTTAATTCTAGTACTTTCCTTTACTTTCTTTCTAGTTTTTATACTAATATATCAACTTTCAAACTAGTCTAGATGGATCAGTTACTTTGATATTAGATATTATTATGGGTTTTTAGTACCTACTTCTATAATATAGGTTTTTTTTTAATATGACTCTAGCAGCTAGTTAGTGAACTCCTCTTTTAAAAATCTGTCATCTGGTTTTCAGGTTCTAATTTTTAATATTTTGGTTTTGATAGTATTATTAAAAAAACTTTACTACTTCTTTGCTTGAGATTTGCTAAATAGGCTTTTATTTTTTTGATTACTTAAATTTGTTTATATAAATGATACACAACTATGCATAAAAGCTTCTATTTTGAATAGTAGAACCAAAATTCAGATAGTTATCCAAATGGTTAATAAAAAATAGTTATTAGAATAAAGATTTGTTTTTTCAAAGTATCACTAGTAGAATTTGAACTCTAAACCTATTACTTGGAGAATGGTGACTTAATAACTTTTTAAATCACTATATTTTAGAATTATTTTATAATATTATTTATTTTTAGCAATATTTTTGATTATATTAATATTAAAAAAATAACAACAAATTAATTTTTTTAAAAAAATAAAAATATATAAAATTAAAAAAAAAAATCTAGAAAACCTATTGGCTGATCACCCTAACCCTAACCAATCAGATGCATTAATTTCACGATCATCCAAATTTCAATATATAACAACTTTTAAATTTTAGCAAAACCTAATGTTTTAAAGAATAATATTAAGATCAAAAAAATAGCACCATATTTCAGATAATTGTCTTCAAATGCCTTTTTTCATTCTTGTTGTGGTCGCACTATTTCTGCCAATATTAAAGTGACCAGTCGAAATGTCACCTTCAATAGATTTTAAATATCACTCAAATATTTTTTCCATCCATGGTAGTACCTATGTTTGGGTCACAGAAAAATCTAACATTAAGTTGTACATTCGAATTGCCATTTTAAAAAATTTCAAATACTACATAAATGACTTTTTCATATGATTGTATCTCTGTCATTCCTGTAACAAGATTCAAGATTATTTGTCCATCGGAATGGAATAGTTATCTTCCGCCGATTTTTTAAAACGTTTCATATAGATAACGCAAGATTATATTATACAACTATTGCTCAAATGCTTCATTTTCATATTATAAAAAATAGTAGAATTGCCACCTTCGGATTTCAAATACAAACTCAAATTCAATCTTCTTAATCTTCTTATCCATAATTGCTACGATAAGCGAAATGTGAGTAATTAAGGCTTCTCAAATGAGACCACTAAGATTCGGTTCAAGTTTTCGATTTACGAGCTCTTTGTAACAGAACTTGATTACAATAACTTGCTAGGTTTACTTTGTGTTGGAGTTTATCGTGAAGGGAGCCTTTCAAGATTAAGGGCCTACACGTAAATATGATGAATACAATTATAAGCTATAAATAAATTTTAATAAGAGAAAGTCTATGTTCAGTTATAACGATCAGAGTATGATGGATAGACTTTCTTTAACTTACATTTTTCTTTCTTTCTAGCTCACTGTGACAGTTTCGTCATAATAAATGAATATTCATTTTGTTAACTGCAAGTTTTCTTGTAATAACCACCGTCTTTCTCACAAAACTTTATGATTTCGGATGTTAATGCGTAATATTTTCATCTAATCTGTCGAAATTTATAATCACTTAATAAATTCGCATTTCTCTTGCTCACAAAGCTTAAACAACTTCACAAATTATTTTCGAATAATTTATCAGATTTATCATCAAACGACAAGATAAACAATAATTCGAAATGATTATAGGTTATATTCGAATATTTAGAAGAAATAAAAAAATTTTTTTGAAAAACTTTTGTATATACAATATATATATAACCTCTATTTGCTAATATACCCGATCCTGTTATTTCTTTTCTATTTACTGTTCTACTTCTAGAAATTACTACTGGTCAGGAAAACTTGGTCGTTGTAATTCCTACACAAGGATACTTGGTTTCTGCTAAAGAAAAAATTAGCTTACTTGTCCTAGTCACCACGTAGAGGTGTATCCCACGACTAGGTTTATACTGTAGCAGTCCGGAGCTGCATCCAAAAAGGACGTAAGCATGAGTGATGCATCCACCCAAGAAAAACTCTAGAGTTATGCATCAACGGAGGCGATAAATAAAAACTAAGAAATAAGTGTCGATGCTAACTATGAGTAACAGCAAAAAAATATTATACAAAAATCTGGAAAACTTTGTACTGATGTTAAGGAAAAAAAAACTATGCTAATAAAATAAGTCGTTCCTGCCTTGGAAGCACGTCATCTGATTGATCGTAATCAGGCGCAGCCATCATATTACATACGCAGCAAGAACTCTACAAAACCCGTGTCTCTTTGAGTTAGTAATATTTTTCTGCTACCAACCATGGAAAAACATCGTTGAAAACTATGTCAATACAAATATCTTACATGTGTGAAAATCAAGATCAAGATTCGAGATATCAGATTTATATCAATCAGATATATCAATCTATATCAGATGTACAAGACGCAATGTATTGTATGAATAACAGACAAATCAAATTATTATACTATTATACTATTGATTCTGACTGTTCAAAATTTTAGTTCTTTATATCCCGAGTTTGTTCGATATAAAGAGATTTGACTGTAATTTTAATTTATTTATCTAATTCCGTAACTCTCCGACTAACCGTCTTACATTTTAAGTTATATCAAAGAGCATATGATTTACGTGGTGCAACAAAATTTTATAGAAAGCAAAAATATGCTTCTATAAAACTTTTTAGAATTGTAGCCAATATTTACCAAAATTTTGTGGCATATAATTTGAAGTTCGTATTTGTCATAGTAAAATTTTTAACCCTATTTATTTAAAAACCTTAGGTGAACCCAAATTTCTTTAGGTCGCACAAAATTGTTAATTCTGATTGATTGAATCTATGTCCTGATTGGTCGATCACCTGATTTCATATGATTACAACGTGATCGCTATTAATATGAAAATTTAAAATAAAACCGGTTATTAATTGCGCAGCCACAATTAAACAACTAGATTAGATAAATAAAAAAATCATATGATTAAATAAATAAAAAAAGCTTATATGATTAAAAAAGCTTATAATTAATAAAAAAAAAAAGGCCTATATGAATGGATAGTGTTTTTTTTCTTTTTAAAAATACGTATACTAAAATAGTCTTTATTTTTAAATCAATTACAATGAGTGCAAATAGAGGCAATATTGTAATGTTCATTTGGTTCTAAACTAATAAGTCTACCCTGCACCAAAGTTAGTTATGAAATATGAGTCATATATTGTAAATGTTACTACATGTTAATCAAAGATATTTAAAATTATAAAAATTCATTTGTGCTTATAGAGTTAAATTATAAGATGTTAAGAAAATAAATATAATACTAATTAAAAAATAACATATTTAGCCATCAAAAGAAATTATATTTATATAATAATGAATATTAAAAACTTGCAATATAATTAATTACAATAAATTTAGACTATAATATTTAATTATTTACACTTTGAGCCCTTATATGTAATTATTTTTTGGGGCCTTATATATAATTTCCTTTTAAAACTTTACTTTTATTATAAAAATTGCAATTAATTGTTTTGTAATTGTCATTTGTTTTTTTTTAGATTCAAAGTGTCTGTTTTGGGACATATGCTTTATTCAGTTTATGCATCATAGATTACACTTGGATAAGAGTACAACTAGCCATATATACACTTTTGGTGTTTAATTTAAATAGTACACCCAAAGGTTCTACACTAGCTGCCATACCTGCAACCCAACTATGGAAATTGCCTATTTAAACCCTCTGATCTTTTACTCCTTACCTGATTTTCAACTAATTCATCAAATATCTGCATTACTTATGCAATTAATCCAGACATCTGGGTTTCTTTTCACAAGAGCCCTTGGAACCTTTTTTTTATATCTGAAGGTACATTCTGACTTATTCTTAACAGAAAGCTTGGTAAAGTAGTACCTGTCCTACCAGGTATTTATCTACACTTTGGTAATTGTAAATTTACCAAAGTTTACACTTGTAGTTAGGGGATATCCTACAACCACTACCATTACTTACGTTTGCACTTGTAAGGTTCACTCTGATTCCAGTATTCACTATTTCTTCCTACTGGTCCTTTCTGATATATTTCAAACTTCCAATTCAGTTAGCCTAAAAGGGTTGATCTACTTGGTATTAGATGCTATTATAGTTTTTTCTCCTGATATCTACTTTGAAACATAGGCTCTTTTCCTTCAGTATAACTTTGGTGACCAGGTTAATGAACTCTCTTTTTTAAAGGTTTTTGATGTTCAGTTCTCTAGCTCTGGTTTCTGATACTCCAGTTTTTGGTAGCACCATTAAAGAACTTTGCTATCTCTTTACTTGAGACTTGCCAAATGGGTTTCTGTTTTTCAGTTTTTTGGATTTGTTTGTATAACAGGATACAACTACACTCGAAAGCTCCTATTTGAGATAATCAATCAAGGCTATAGATAATATACCCAACCAATTGATAAAAAGCAGTTACCAGAATACAGGTCTATTTTTTAAAGCATCACTAGTAGAATTTGAACTCTAGACCTACTACTACTTGGGGCAACAACTTACCAACGTTTTTAAATTATCACATCCTGCAATTGTTGTTTATAACAATTCAATTAAATATAATTGTATAGTAATTTACCGTAATTGCAATTCAATTTTCAGTACTCCTGCTTATTATTAATATTATTATATTTTTGAATTAAATTGATAAAACTAAAAAAAATTAAAAATCCTTATAAATAAGAATATTTTGAAATCAGAACCAAAAAATTTAAAGTTTTATCTAATATATAAAGATGTTGGTTAAGGGGTGGCAATCAATTATTGACAATTACTTCACCAACATAACATTTCAATGACAATTATTCACCGAAACGTTTATTTTACTAACAGTTTATTTTACCAAAGCTCATTTTATCAACAAAGTAATTCTGGTCATTGTCATTAAGGTAGAATTAAAACTAAAGTTAGAGTGCTTTTTGAAAAAAAACTTGTTGGTGAAATGAATTTCGGTAAAACAAACTGTTAGTAAAATGAACTTGTCGATAAATATTTGTTGATAAAATGTTATGTTAGTGAAGTAATTGTTGAAAAAATCATATGAATACTTGGTTAAGACAAGGAAAAATATCTGCAATAGTAGTTTATAGTAATTTATATGTTTTTATTATAATTTTTATAAACTTATTTCAGATTATTTTAATTAATAATCTGCCTATCAACTGGAGAATGCGAAATGTGGCATGCTTCCATCTAATATTTTTTTTTCTTACTAAGTTAACAATGCATGTTCACTAATTGAAAGTTGTAGAGCTCATCGAGACGCATTTAATGGTAGTTAGATCATCCAAATAAGCTCAGTGGATGGTGAGATATCATCAAAAAACGATTGGTTACCTATATAAAAATCCATAACAGAAATCACATATAAAAGTCACTATAGGAGAAATGTATTCTGCTTCTATCTAAAACTTTTTCTTACTAAGTTAACAATATATATCCACTAATTGAAAGTTGTAGAGCTCATTGAAACGCATCTAACAGTGGTTAGAACATCCAAATCGGCCCAGTGAATAGCGAGATATTGTCAAAAAACGATTGGCTGACTATATAAAATATCTATATAAACAAACAATATTTACATAGAGATTTTATATAGTCGGCCAATCGTTTTTTGGCGATATTTCGCCATCCATTTGGCCAATTTGAATGGTCTAACCACCATTAGATGCATTTCAATGAGCTCTACAAACTTTCAACTAGTGGGCATGTATGTTAACTTAGTAAGAAAACATTTTAGATGGAATCACACCATATTTCGCCTATAGTGATTTTCATATATGATTTCTGGTACAGATTTTTATATAGTCAACCAATCATTTTTGATGATATCTCGCCATTCACTAGGCTGATTTGGATAATCTAACCACCATTAGATGCATCTAAATGAGCTCTACAACTTTCAATTAGTGGACATATATGGTTAACTTAGTAAGAAGCACGCCATATTTCGCCTATTCTCTAGTTGACAGGCAGATTATTAATTAAAGAAACATGTTCTATGACTAATATATTTAAAAAGGAATATAAATTTGTTGTATCTATGATATATCGCCCCCTGATTCTGACCAATCAAATTGCACGATTTTGTAGACAAAAAAAAATTTATTTTTTAAAAATTAAAAATTTTACTTAATTGATGATCCGCCAGTCAACTGATGCATGATCATAGTATAACATGATGCAAATTACTATGTAAATTACTTATAGACGAAATGCCACAATCACCCAAGGAAAAATATTTTTCTTACTAAGTTAATGAGTCATGTCGACTAATTGAAAGTTGTAGAGCTCTTTGAGACTCATCTAATTGTGGTTAGATCATCAAAATCTGTCTTGTATATGTGGATATATCTTTGAAAAACGATTGGGCAACTATATAAAATTCTATGTAAACAAACATTTGTTTATAAAATTTTACATAGTCGCCCAATCGTTTTTTGAAGATAACTCAGCATCTACTGGACCAATTTTGATGATCTTACTACCTTTAAATTCATTATAATGAGCTCTACAACTTTCAATTAATCGGCATGATTCATTAATTTTTATTAAAAAAATATTTTTCCTTGGGTGATCATGGCATTTCTACCTATAATATAGATTATTATAGCAGAAATGCTACGATCTCCCAAGGAAAATATTTTTTTACTAAGTTAATGAATCATGCCAATTAATTGAAAGTTGTAGAGCTCATTATGACGAATCTAAAGATAGTAAGATCATAAAAATTGGCCTAGTAGATGCTGAGTTATCTTCAAAACCGATTGGGCGATTATGTAAAATTTTATGTAAACAAATAGGGTAGAGTCAATAGAAATAGGACAAATTTATTAAATAGATTTGTCCCATTTCTATTGACTTCACCTCAAATGTTTGTTTACATAGAATTTTATATAGCCGTCCAATCGTTTTTTGATGATATCTCCACATCTACTAGACCAATTTTGACGATTTAACTACTGTTAGATGCATCTCGACGAGCTCTACAACTTTCAATTAGTTGACATGACTTATTAACTTAGTAAGAAAAATATTTTTCCTTGGGTGATCGTAGTATTATATTTATAAGTAATTTATATAGTAATTTGCATCACATTACACTATGATCATGCATCAGTTGACTGGCGGATCATCAATTAATAAAGTGTAAAACATATATAAAATAGCATATTATATAACTGATAATGTAAAATTTTATTTTGAACAATTTTTTTTTTAAGTTAAAGAGATAGGTTATTTTAGTAAAAAAAATATTTTATAAGAAAATTCGAAATTTTTTAAAGTTAAGGACATGCTATTTATTCCATAATATTTCTCTACTAATAGCTAGGCTTCCGCATGGGCCCGGGCTACCCATGGATACCCACAGGTAGTACCATAAGGGCCGGGCTAGGGTATTGATTTCTAAGCCCTAGGGTAAGGGTAAAGGCTTAAAAGTGAGACCCTTACACAAACGGATAGGGCTAGGGTATTACTTGTTACCCTACCCTTGTTTTGACGGGTACCCGTAGATGTTATGTTCACGTGACTTTCTGAGCTCTATTTATCAAGGCTTTAGACTACGTAATAATAAATTAATTTTTTTTTGTATGTACGTACTAGGGTGGTAACTCAACTAAGTAAATCAGAGCAAAACTTACTAATATTGCTAACATAGTTTTGATTTACTTAATTGAGTTACCACCCTAGTAC
>QKWP01001147.1:22578-33969 GCA_003550325.1 Gigaspora rosea | reverse complement strand
TAACATTTAAACTGACCTGACCCTGTTTGATTGATAATCGTGATCGATCCCGAATCAAACATTTGATCTGCAAGCTTACTATTAGAGCTAAATCAGACGTTACCAGATAATCGCTCTCCCAATTAGTAGCGATATTAAAAGATTTATTATTGCACTTGTAATTTTGTATGAGTATATTTAGGCCCATGGGCAGTTCATGGATACCTGTGGGCCTAACAGGCCGGGCTAGGGTATTGAATTTTGGGCCCTAGGGTAAGAGTAAGGGCTCAATAGTTAAGCTTTTACACAAACAGGTAGGGCTAGAGTATTGCTATTACCCGGCCCTACCCGGCCCATGCGGAGGCCTACTAATAGCCTACCCTATCTATCCATAGTATGATCTTAATACTGATTGGCTGAATTATATTAAATATATGTATAATATATATATATCCCTTAGTTTGTACTATTTAGCAGACAAATTTGCCTGTAAAATTACTATAAATATACCTCTGATCTATTTTTTTAATCATTTAAAATATTTAAATAAAATTTGGTATTATAATATTTAATAACAAGGATTATATTTTTGAATTATTTAAATTTATATTATAAAACAAAAAGTTTATATTGCTTATAAGCTGAAAATATTAAATTTTAAAGAAATTTTTTAACCAAAAAAATATTTTACAATATCTTGGTGAATTCTTTAAATATTGGTTTTAAAAATATAGTTTCTAATGCAATATTGTAGTTTATATAAAGGATATCAACTTTCATTATTTGACTTTATATGATTTACTTGTAAAAATTAAGACTTGTATTAGAAGTGAAAATTTTTTTTATAGACGGGAATATATAAAATTTGAGAAAACCTAAAGAAAAAATTCTATAATAAAAGTTCCAAAACAAAAACTTTTATTACACCAAAGTTTTTTAATAATTTTAAAAAAATTCTATAATAAAGTTGATAAATCAGAACTAATATTATAATTTTTACTTAGAAAGTATATAGCTAAAATTAATATTTAAGGTTTTATTTAAAAAATTTAAAATTTTAAAATTTTCGCAGGCAAATATGCCTGTGTAACAAAGCAAGGGATACAGGTGCTGGTCAAAATCCTGACAAATAGAATTATGACAGATTATAATCCTAACAAAAAAATCCTGACAGTAAAAATCCTAACAATCCCGGCAACAAAAAATTATTAAGTTTATTTAAGTTAGATTAGGGTTAGGGTAAGTACTTAGGTTAGGGTTAGGATGAGCACCTAGATTAGAGTTTGATTTAGGTGATTTTATATAGTAAAATTGCTCAAGAAAAGCTTTTTTTGATTGTCAGGATTTTTGATTGTCGGGATTTTTTGTCAGGATTATAACTTATCAGGATTTTATTTGTCGGGATTTTGACCCAAACCCATATATACTATATATAATAGTATAGATATTTTTAAAATTGAATAATTTCTGATCTATTAGTCTGGTTTGGATGATTTAACTACCAAAATGTTTGCCTTAATAAGGCAAATCTAACAAACCTAAAATTATAAAAATTCAATTACGGATCCTAAGATTGTTAAAGTTTTTTATAATTTTAAAATTGTAAAAAACTTTAGCAATCTTAGGACCCTGTAATTGGATTTTTATAATTTTAGACTTGTTAGATTCGTTTCATTAAGGCGAGCATTATTAATAAAAAAAATTTTTTTCTTATAAATATTTTTTTTACTAAGACAATCTATTTTTATGACTTAGAAAAAGTTGTTCAAAATAAAATTTTATACTATATACTTTGTTATATTTATTAATTTTTATATTTATATTTTAGTAGTAAAAATTTTAATTTTTAAAAAATAAAATTTTTTGACTACAAAATTATGTGATTTGATTGGTCAAAATCAGGGAGTGTGACATGTCATAAATATAACAAATTTCTATTCCCTATTTATAAATAGTTAAATACTAAATAAACCTTCTATATAAACAAATACAGTCAATCCTCCATAAATGCAACTTAAAGGGACAAGCCTACAACATGCATTTAGGAAGGTTTGCATTTAGAGTGAGCCAATTAAATTGCAGCTTTAAAATTTTGATCATCAAGTTTGTGTAACTTCTGCCAAAACTGTATAACCTATTTTAAATACTAAAATTTAATTAGCTACATGCATTTAGGGAGATTAGTGTAATATAAAATGTTATTCAAAATAACGTGCATTTACAGAATATAGAGCATGCATTTAGCACTAATAACATCTTACGGAATAGAAAAAAACGTGCATTTAGGGAGGTATTGCATTTATGAAGATTGCATTTATGGAGGTTGCATTTATGGAGATCTGACTGTAATTGTTTATATAAAAATTTTATATAGTTAGCCAATAGGTTTTAAAAATATGGTCCAGTGCATAAAGATTTGTACCTCAAAAAGTTTTATAATTTTAACTCTTAGTAAAAGTTTTTATATTTTTGATTAATTATTAAAAAATTTTTTAATATCAAATAAAATAGGTTTTAATCTAACTTATTATATTATTTTTATTGTTTTAACATTGTTTTATTTTAATAATTTTGCATGTACAATTTGCTGTATTCAAAAAAAAATTAAAAATTTTTTTTAAAAAAAATATTTTAAATATTTCGCAACCAATATGCAGTTCTATGAGCTTATACTATGCAAGTGCATTAATGTGCATATGATAAAGATATAGTTAAAATTTGAGCAAAATTGAATCACTAGTTGTGAAGAAATTAAGCTTTAAAGTGAGGTAATTTGATTTTTTTTTACTATATACGTGTATATATAAATTACTTTAGATTACTATAGTAAATTATATAGTAAATATTGTTAAAAAAAGGTACTATTAATAAATTTTTTTATTTTATTAATAAAATAATCAAAATAATTTTATTTTTATTAATCCGGTAACCTAATAAGTATATTAAATTAAAAAAATCAAAAATTCATTTGTACAAAAAATATTTGAATTAGAGCTATTTGAGATACAAATCTTTTTGCTTCAGACTATATCTTAGTATCTTTAAACTATTTAGATAATTTAACTACTATGGTGCAAAATATCTATACTCAACAGTTATACAAGGTATTTCAATTTTTTAAATAGCTATAACTTTTTATCTAAGGGGTTTTAAAAAAATCTGACTAGTAACTTTATAAAGCTATATTAGTTTTATATATATGCCAAATATCTTTTCAAACTCTCATAACTGTAAAAAGTTTTAGCATTTTGAAAATTGAAATTTTATATGTAAATTTATAAATTTACATATAAAATTTCAATTTTCAAAATGCTAAAACTTCTTATAGTGATAAGATTTTGAAAAAATATTTGGCATATATATAGAGCTAATATAACTTTATAAAGTTACTAGTTAGATTTTTTAAAACCCTTTAGATAATAAGTTATAGCTATTTGAAAAATTGAAACATCTCGTATAACTGTTGAGTATAGATGTCTTGCACTATATTGGATTTGTTTCAATCATATATACTACCAAAATTGATTTTGAAAAATATCTATTTTAGGTTCACAAAAATAAATTAAAATTTTTTTAAGAAAGAGCGAATAAAATTTTTTTTTTTTTTTAAATGTTAAAAGTAAGACCTTGCTTTTATCTTTATTAAATTTAGAACAAATAAAATTTATATATTTATGTTTCTAATAATTTTATTTATTTAAAAAAAGTATCAAAAAATTTTGAATTTTAAGTAAAATAGAACAAAAACAATTTCAGAAAAAAATTTTAATTTTAAACCCAAAATAATTTTATCACAATGTATAAATTAATCCTCTATAAATGCACTATATACAATAACAAAAAGTCTTGTATTTAGAAAGGAATTGTATTTAGAAAGATAAAAATCTATTAATGCATATAGTAGAGCAAAACAAAACCATATATCTAAAAAGATATTGCATTTATAGAAGTTGTATTTAGAGAGTTCTAATTGTACTTAGATTTAGATATCTAACTAAATATTTAAATAAATATTTTATAGTTTTTATTATAAATTCTAGAACATCTAGAAAATTTTTGTTTTTTTTAGATTTTTTCTGTTTATTAGCAAATTATTTAACTTTTTGAAAACTATATTGCTATTTTTAAACCTTTAGTTCAAAGACAGTAATATCTTTTTTAAAAGGTTAAATAATTTATCAAATGAAACAAAAAAGATTTCAAAAACAAAAAAATTTTTAAATATTTTAGAATTTATAATTAAGAATTGAAATCAACTAGAAATTTTTAGTTAATTAGTTAATTAACTAAAACTGTTAGTCATAAATAACTAAAAATCAACTAATTAACTTATTGACTAATTAACTAATTAATTAATAGATAAATCAACTAATCAATAATATAATTAACTAATTGATAATTGACTAATCAATTAATTAACTAATTAATTAACTAATTGACTAAGGGCAATAACAAATATTATCTAAAATTTTAGGGGATAGAAGATCAGCTAAAATCTTAAATTACACAATCTAGAATACTAGCCAATCAAAATCAAGCATTATTTAACTATAATTGTAACAAAATATAAAATAAATATACTTTTTTGTATAACAAAATTGAGTATTTTGATTGGTTTTAGATAAAAGAAGAGTTTGGTCTCATAGTAAATAAATATTAAATAATATATGGCATGGTTCTAATCAATTAATTGATTAATTAACTAATCAATTAATTGATTAGTTAATTAGTTAATTAGTTGATTAGTCAATTAGTTGATTAGTTAACTATAAATTAAAAAAATAAAAATTATTTAAAGTCTAAAGGACAAAATATAAATAGATTTTTAGATCTAGTCAATGGATTGTATTAATTGTTTTTTTTTATATTACACCTAATCTAGCCAATCAAAATACAAGATTTGTACACATATATACAGACATCAGGGTTACTATACTTTTACTATAATGTTCTTTAAACAATAATATTAATAAATATATAAAAATTGTTTTATTACTATGGGCCGGTGCAAAAAGATTTGTACCTCAAAAAATTTCATAATTTTGACTAAGAAAAAATTTTTTTTTTCTTGATTAATTATTAAAAATTTTTTAGTATCAAATAAAATAGGTTTTAATCTAACTTATTATAATATTTTTATTGTTTTAACATTGTTTTATTTTAATAATTAAGCATGTACAATTTACTGTATTTGAAAAAAAAACCAAAAATTTTTTTTTAAAAAAAAGATATTTTAAAAAATTTTGCAACCAATATGCAGTTCTATGAGCTGATACTTCGCAAGTGCATTAATGTGCATATGATAAAGATGTGGTTAAAATTTGAGCAAAATTGGATCACTGGTTGTGAAGAAATTAAGCTTTAAAGTGAGGTAATTTGATTTTTTTTTACTATATACGTGTATATATAAATTACTTTAGATTACTATAGTAAATTATATAGTAAAAAAAAAAAAAAAGTTACTATTAATAAATTTTTTTATTTTATCAATAAATAATCAAAAAAAATTTATTTTTATCAATCCAGTAACCTAATAAGTATATTAAATTAAAAAAATTAAAAATTAATTTGTACAAAAAATATTTTAATTAGAGCTATTTGAGGTACAAATCTTTTTGCACCGGCCCATAGTATTATTTAAAGCAGTATAGTATGAGATATAATATTTATTGCATATAGCATATTTATAAAATAAAGCTACTCAATACAATTGTTTTGACTTTGTATAACAAAATAATTTTTTGACAATTTTTTCAAAACCTGTGATCTGCCAAATTGTCTACTTTTGAGGGCCCATATCAAATTTATCTGTTTAAGAACTTATTGTTTTTCGATGAATTTTGTTCTAAATTTTATTTGATCTTTTGTTTTATACTTTGTTAAGGGGCATGCCATTTATTACATAATTTTTACCATGATACATGGTTAGAGGTAGTGATCATGTCTATATATTATATTAATCAATCAGAATTAGATAAAATGATCACACTATTCATGGGTAGAGGTGGCTACTAAGTAAAAAATATTATGTAATAAATGGCATGCCCCTAATATATAATGTCTTTTTCTTCTTGTATTTCAAGATTAAAGATACTAATCTATAGTACTTGCTATAAGTATCCAACTCTGGGTAACTTTTTATAAAGAATTTGAAATGATTTAAAATTTTTTGTAGCAAAAAAATATCATAAAAGCTAATTATCCATACTTTCTGTAAGTGATAAAACATACTTTACAAATATATATTGTAGCTTATACTGCTTTTTTTTAAACTAATATAAATTTTTTAACAATGTTGTAGCCAATCTTAATGTTTAAGGGCTTTTTTGACTTCTATGGTCTTGTACAAACATTAAAATGGAATAGGCTAATCTCAAAATATTGTAGCTGAAAATTTAAGAAAAAATTAAATATTTATTTGTTTCTAACAAAATTTAAACAAATATATTTTGATAATGGCATAATTAACTTTAATATTTAAAGCTTTTTGAATTCTATATGTATATAGAATTCAAAAGAGCTTTTAAATATTAAAATTAACTATATAGTTGTCAAAATATATGCATTTAAGTTTTTTAAAAAATTTTATTTCATTATATTTTCAATATCAATAATTAACTAAATTTTATATAAAAAATCTTAGTATCAATATAGTTAATTTTAATACTTAATAGTTCTTTTTAATTCTACATATCTGTAGAATTAAAAAAAGTCATCAAGCATTAAAATTGACTATGTTGATGCCAAGATATTTTTATTTAAATATTTAGTAGTAATTATTATATATAAAAATATAGAAATTTTATGATTATATGATATCCTAATATAGAGGTTTTAATAGTCACAAAAATATATAGATGATCAATATCTATAACACTCTTTATGCAATAAAAATTTTAAACCCAGACTAGTTTTTTGGTTCAAATTTGGGTTTTTGCTAAAACGCGACCTGACTTGGCCTGTAAAGAACACTATTCTTAAATAAATTGAATATACAAAAAAATTAATATTTTATATCTAATATATAGAATTTATATTAGTCAACCGATATGTTACAATAGTTTTTTGTCATATATAAATTTATAAAAAAATATATATAAAACTACTACAGTTGCTACTATAAAAAGCTATCAACTTTTAACTATGAAATTTTAAACTTTTATAATTTTTTTAAAATAAAATAAACTGAAATAAGTTTTTATAAATTTAATAGCTTTTTGATTAAACTATCAAATCTACAAATAAAATTTTTATTATTTCTTATTTTAAAAAGTTTATATTAATTTAAAGTTATATATAATATCATAGCTAATGCTGAAAACAGCTGATACTAAAATTTGGGATCTTGATTTGAAACTATAAGCTCTGCTAAAATTTACAAATACTCTTTAAATAGAATCACATACACCAAATTGGAAGTAATAATATTAGGCAATGTGAGTAAAGTGATGGACATGTGAATACCGACTATTGGCTAGAGAAAAAGAACGTCCAAAACTAGGCTAGCTATATAAATGAGAGTATAGTAGGTTCTGGTAGATTTAGTTTATAGATAAAATAGTCCAAGTTTTGGTACTTAGTAGATAGTATGAAAATTGTAAGCAATATGTATTGTAATGATTAATATACATCCAATAAAGTCCAGAGGCATGACCTTACCTTAACAATAAAAAAAAAAAAACAAATACTTTTTAAATATCAAAACCAGTCCCAGACCTCACTCTAACCCTATAAAACAAAACGAAAAAATCACTACAAAAAAATTTTAAAATTTTATATCAAAGTAGGTTAAAATTTTAGCATCAGCTATTTTTAGTATCAGCTGCAATATATAATTTAAAAATTTAGTGCTTATATATAAAAAAAACATAACAAAATTTAACTCTATTAACAAAATTTTAAAATTTATTAATAAAATTTAAATTTATATTAAATTTTTCTGCATTTTTATTGGTCAATCATATTATACTGTAGCTAAAAAATTAATATCTATATATAAAAAGTTGTTGGCTTTAAGGTAGTACAGACTATATAAACTTTGAAGCTATAATATTTTTTTTTTTTATATGGGGTGAGTCAGTAAAAAAGTAACAAATTTTTTCTAAGTAAAAGTTTTCTTGACTTTAAGCTTAAATATCTTAACAACTATCTTAATAAACTTAATAATTTTTTTTTATTTTAATTCTATATAATCTAAGATTAAAATAAAAAAATTTTTAGCAAATTTGATTAAATAGTTGTTTAGTTTAAAAATTAAAAAAATTTTACTAAAAATGATTTGTCCCTTTTCTACTGACTCACCCCATATATTAATTTAAAATTAAATTTTTCAGTAATATAGTACAAGAGAAAAAGAAAAAATTGAGCCTAAAAATCAGGTTAAATTTTGCCAATTTTGTACAAAATAAAAATATAACTTTGCCAAAACCAAATATTTAATGATTTTAAAATAATAAGTACTATATATATAAAATTATATTTTAAACAACTTTACTTAGGTAAAGAAGAGATTATCTTGTAAGAAAAATAGGTTATCTATGTACTAAAGTTAAAATTTTTGAAATTTCAATATTAAAATTTTATCTTATATATTTTGTTTTATTTTCTTGTTAGTCACAGATAGTAGTTATTTAACATTTCTGCCAGGATTTAGGTAGAAGAAGTTTTAAAGAAAATAGATGGCTTGAACGAGCTAATAGATTTCTGTCAGTAAGCTGTATTTCAAAGACCATTTGGTATGACAGGCACAGTGAAACTATATCTAACTTTGGCAGGTTGCAATTAAGTGCTCATGGTAACTGGCCAAGTTATAGTTTTAGTTTCCGATCAATAGATTGAACTATAGTAATAGCATTTGCATATTTGCATATGTAACTATAGTTTTACAATAAAATATAACCTAGTCAATTAAAAAAAAAATATATATATATTTTTTTTAATTAGGTAACCTACTTTGGGCCCTTAAGCAAAGTTGTTCAGCATATAATTCTACTTAAAACAAGATTGTGATGCACTTTTTCAGATCTTTATTAAGTGAAAAGTAGATTAAAGTTAGAAAAAAAATTTTTTCTAACTTTAACCTATTTTTTACTTAGTAACAGGTTCGAGAAAGCATATCATAATCTTGTTCCAAGTAAAATTATATGCTAACAGCTTTGTTTAAGAGCCCAAAGTAGGTTACTTAATTAAAAAAATATTTTATATTGAAATTTCAAAAATTTTAACTTTAGTACATAGATAACCCATTTTTTTTACAATGTAATAGAGCTTTCAGAAATTATATAATTTTTTAGTAGGTGGGTAGAGTCCTAAAAATATCAGGTTATAATTATAATCTAGTCAAATTTTTATAATTTTAATCAAAAATATAAAATTATAAAATTATTAATAACTATTGTTTTACTAAACCAATTTAGATAATTAATTACCAAAATGTTTATCTTACTGAGACGATTTTAACAAGCCCAAAATCGTTAAAATCTAATTACAGAGTCCCAACCTTTGTGTAATTTTAATAGTAATTTTTTAGAATCACTAAGTAAATTTCTTTAATATTGAATAACTTTTGATCTACTAGTACGTTTTGAATGATTTAACTACCAAAATGTTCATCTCAGTGAGATGATTCTAACAAACCCAAAAAATCACTATATTCTAATTACAAAATTTCAAGATCGATAAAAATTTGTATTGTTAGACAAACAATAAAATTGTTGATCTTGGAATCCTGTGATTAAACTTTAGCGATTTTGGGCTTGTTAGAATCATCTCACTAAGATGAACATTTTGATAGTTAAATTATTTAAAATGTGCTAATAAATTAATATTAATAAAAAATTACTATTAAAATTATACAAAAGTTGAATAATCTTGAGATCCTGTAATTAGGTTTTAACGATTTTGGGCTTGTTAGAATCGTCTCAGTGAGACAAAAATTTTGGTAGTTAAATTATTTAAATTTGTCTAGTAGAGCAATAGTTATTATCAATTTTATAAATTAAAACATAAGGTGGATATGGATATTATAGCGCATTACCAATTATAACGCACACATGATATCTTGTAACCCAGTAATCAGAATCAGATAATTTTACTACCATTCGATTCGTCTCGATAAGACGAATCGAAAGGTAGTAAAATCATTCGATTCTGATCACTGGGTCACAAGATATGAATGGCTAAATAAATAAATAAAATTTTTGATTTTTAAGCTTTAATAAAAACCTAATCGTAGAATGCTGATAGTGGCTTTTTTTATTAAGTAAATCGACCTTCATTATTAAGACAATTTTGTTCATCATAACAAATTCTACTTATCTCTAAATTTTTATAAAAATCAAATAATTTTTTACTAATAGTCATTTGTAAAAAAACTTATTGCAGCATAATAGATTCTTTGGGTACAAAAATGTATTTTATAAAAATTACTGTATGTTGCCGAAAATAAGCTAACTTTTTTTGCTGATTTTTAACAAAAAAAACTATGGGTAGTTTATTTTCGGGTTATTTACTATTTTAAGTAATTTAAAGCACAACAAAGAGGTAGCTTATTTTCAAACACAAACTCTAACAAGTAAAATAGACAAATAAATATGCTGTAGACAATAAATAAACATGCTGTAGGCAATAAATAAATATGTTATAAACAATAAATAAACATGCAGAAAAAAATCGGGTAACTTATAAAATGATCGATTATAATCGCTATATAGTAAAGTCTAAATTTTACTAAGCAATTGATCAAAGTCACATAAATAACCTTGTTCAGCAGATCAAAATACGCGTACTCTAAAAATTTCATAAAATCGGAACTTTTTATTATTTGACTTTTAATTTTTACGTTCAACGGTTTTTTTTTTTTAAAAAAATAACAATGCATCTAATTATTTTTTTAAGTCTTTTAAAACTTAATCTTTTATTGCTTGTAACTTGTGAAGTAGTGGTTAAAATAAAATAATTTTGGTACTATTCAGCTCGTTTCATTGAAACGAATTGAATGGTACCAAAATCGTTTGATTCTGATCACTAGATCACGATATATTACATGTGCATTATAATTGGTACACATATAATAATTTGTTGATTTTTTAGCTTTTTTTTAATTTGCAATATTGTGTAATCTAGTGATTAGAATCAAACGATTTTGGTACCATTCGATTCGTCTTGGTGTGACAAATCGAATAATACCAAAAACATCTGATTCTGATCCTTAGATCGGCTATAAAAGTTAGCTGCGCCATAATACCCATACTAGGACCCAAATAATCAATATGGACTTATATTTAAGCATCATAGTAAAAATTTTTTTGGTTAGCCATTTTGGTTTGGTATATATAAGCTATATTTCACACATTAGATAGAACTTTTACCTATCTTTACCTTTTTTTAAAATACAATGTTTTCTAAAAAAAA
>QKWP01001147.1:0-21988 GCA_003550325.1 Gigaspora rosea | reverse complement strand
ATTCCCTAAAAAAAAAAAAAAAAATACAAAAAAAAATTTTTAAAAAATTTTCTATGCCTATCTAATCCAGAATATGTCCTAGATCATAACTAAATATCATACTACAAAATAAAAAAAAAACTCCCCTCGTTTCGACCTATTTTTACCCCTTTTACTCCTCTCTCCCTTTTTCTCCTCTCTTTCTTTTACCCCTCTCTCCCTTTTTTTCTTTCCCCTTTTTACTAGCTGAATTACTATTATAGCCCAATTTTTCATTAGCACATTTCAAATATAACATTTATAAAAATTATCCTTTTATTATTCTTTCAAATATACTTATTTTTCTTTTTATCTATTTTTAAATATAACCTTTTTCTCCAATACCTACTTTTCAAATATAACATTTTTTAAAAAACAGCCCTCCATTAGCTATTTTTCAACTATGACCTTACATAGATTGTTCGGGGTCCTCCCATACTCACCTTATGAATAAATTTTAAAAAATATAAAATTTGATTGGCTAATAGAGTATCAGATGTAGGTAAGTAGAGTAAAATTTTGAAATTTATTAGTAACAAAATATTATATAATTTCCAAAAGCTCTCTAACCTACTTGTCACCTAAGTAAAGTTGTTCAAAGTATAATTTTACAAATATTTATTATTTTAAAATCGTTAAATATTTGTTTTTGGCGAAGTTATATTTTTGTTTAAGTTTTACTAAAACGCATCTATGGTGTTTTACACCATGTTACACAAAACTATTAGAATAGCCAACCAAAATTTAAGATCAGGTGTAACATAAAATTTCAGTTTTTTTGTTTATTTTTTAAAAAAACATTCATATCTCTAAAGTTTGCTTATGAAACCACTTTTGGAACTCTAATAAAAAAAATTCCTTGCTAAATTTTGGTATAAACTATGCTCCTGCCCCATCCCAGGTCTCACCCTAACCCTAAGGTAATAAAAATTTATTTTTTGTTTTATAAAAGTTTATTTTTTGTTTTTGTTTACACAGATTTGTAAATCTAATTTACCTATGGTAGTAAAATACCATAAGTGCGTTTTATAATAATTATTTTTGTTTTGTACAAAAATGATAAAATTTTAATTCAATTTTTAAGCTTAATTTTTTCTTCTTCTCTTGTTCTATACATCAGCAAAAATATATGCGTAAACTTTTACAAGTTTTTATAGTATACAAGAAAATCGTAAAATTACATAATATTTAGTGGACAATTGCGTAAATCTTAAGGAAGTGCAGAAAAATCACATAATTAGGGTTTACATAGATTATACCACTATTATACTCCCTCCCCTCTAGTGATAGGACTATTGACCAATCAAATTTAACCTTTTATAATATTTAATTAACCCCACGATCAATAAAAGTTGCTACATAGTAAAGCCTAAATTTTACTAATCAAATCGATTAAAATTACTTAAGAAACTTATTCAGCAGGTCAAAATATACTTACTATAAAATTTTTTTAAGAATTGGAGAACTTTTTATTAATTGACTTTTGATTTTTACGTTTGACAAAAAAATTAAAATTTTTTAAAAAAATATATTCGATGAATGTAAAAATCAAAAGTTAAATAATAAAAATTTTTTGATTTTAATAAAAATTTTAGAGTATGTGCATTTTGATCTGCTGAATAAGTTTACTTAATCGATTTTAATTGATTGACTTAGTAGAATTTAGGCTTTACTATGTAGCAACTATCTGCAATTAACTAAAAATCTATTTTATTTCAAGAATTTATATGTTTGTAGCCATGGTTACTGTAACCACATTTTATAAAATTGTTAATAACTCAAAATTTTACTAGTGTAACCCCTGTTGTGTTACTAACAAAAAATGCTTCTCTCATGATTTTGTAATAATTTTAATTTTAACTCTAACCCTAATCCTAGCCAATCACAACTCTATCCCTAACTCTAACCCTAACCCTAACCTTAATATTATACTAACCCTAACTCTAACTATATTATATCTGGGCTTAGTTATGGACTCTAGTTATTGTAACCTATGGTTACAAATATATTAATTCTTATTTCAATATTATTGGCTATTTATACTATGTATATATATATAGAACATGATATTTGGGGACCCCACTCCTTTAAAAAATTATGTGATTTTTTGAACTTCTCTTACGATGTGTAAGAAAATCATAAATTTACATAACAATTTTTTGTAAATTTACAATTTTCTTATAGTGTATAAGAAAATCATAAATTTATATAAAATTTATATGTAAAATTACAATTTTCTTATAGTATATAAGAAAATCATAAACTTACATAAAATTTTTACATAAATTTACAATTTTTTTATAGCGTGTAAGAAAATAAAAAAAACATTTTACACTAATTTTAATTTTAACATTTTTCCAATTTTTGCGAAATATTTCAAAAGATCTTGTGCATCACAAGATAAATGAAATATATTTCAAAATATTTTGGTTCTAATATTTTGAAATATTTCGAATTATTTCAAAATATTTTAGAACTGGAAAACCAAGCTAGATTAGTAGATCTGTAGTCTAAATCAATATTTGACTAATATTTTTAAAATATTTCGATGATTGTATTTATTATTACAAATTTTTTTTTTTAAACTTAATAACCATGCTCTACTTTATTAGCAGTTTATGTAAAAAAAATTACATGAACTCAAAGCTAACTGTAATATAGGCTAATACCCGGCTTACTCCACTAGTACCCAAATACGGTTGTTGCACTGATGTTTGATAGTCTCAAAGCTATATATGACCTTCCTCATATATTTCTTTGAGAGCATGTTCAGGTCCTCAGCTACCTTCCAAACATAATTACAAAACAAACCTATTTTCGCATCTACCAACTTACTACATACGAACCTATTATTTAACTCAAAATTGAGTCTTCGACTAACTTATTCACCGCTTTCTCTGTTTCTTGTTTTTTCTGCCTGATTTCTTCTCAGAATTTTCTTCTAACTTCTGCGAGCTCCGGATTGGATATCGCCTTTCTCTGAACTTCTTTATTCTTATACTTCCTTTTCCAAGTTCGCTTGAAACCAACTTCTTTCTTCCATTTAATGACTTCATTACATCTTTCCTTCCAAATGGCTGGTAGAAACTTTCCTGTACTATATACAGAATCGCATCCACGCAATTTCTTGCGTTTCTCCTTGAGAGGCCCTTTTTATACAATAACTCGAATTTTGCTTTCTCTATAAGACCGCTTAAGTACAATTCTCTTTCCTTAAAACGAATTTCTTTAATATCGCTTAGCAGAATTTCACTTAAATCCCAAGTGCTTAGTAAAGCTTTGCCTTGTCCGAAAGCACTGCCCATGCAGCACTTAGTGCCATGTTTTCTGTTTCCTGCCAAATCTTTTCTGTGGAGCTGCATTGCATTAAATTACTCATGGTCTCCTTAGTCTCCTCCTTATACAAAATACAGTTTGAAAACTTATACAACCAAGGCTTACGAGTATGTAACTTGTTTAAAGTTGAAAGAAGTTGGAAAATCCTTTTAATTCGCAAAATTAGTTTAAAACTACTCTCCAATTCTCTACATCTAATTCCTCCAACTCTTTTAACCTTGCTCATTTGAAGGACCAGTCGACATTACTAAAATTAACAATATTTTCTGCAGCTAGACTTTTACTTGAAAGGAGACATCTACCCTCAGTGGCTCTTCTTTTAAGTCGCATTATGAATTTTCGCGAGCAGAATTTATTAACAAATTTTATATATAGATATTAATTAATATATAACAGTTAATCATTTTATATCAATTAAAAAAATAACGATATATCAATTAAAAAATAATGATATATATCGATTAACTGGTTAAAAATCGATATATGTCTATAATTGATATATTATTTTTTATATTAAATTGTTATATACACGTTACTCTGGTTATATCGATACTTTTGGTTCATTAGTAAAAAAACTCAAAATGTTGATACAGTGAGTTATACCAACATTTTATATTAAATTTTTGAAAAAATGCCGGTATAGTAAGATTTTACTATGTTGTCGTTATATCCAGATGTTGGTATAACCAGAGTTACGTGTATCTATAAATCGATTATAATCGTAATTATTTGAAACAATATATAATTGGCCAAAGCGTAGCGACGGTCCCTATGTTTCTATGCGAAGTAATACAAAAATTACCTTCTTGATGTGTTTCAATTGTAAAAATCTTGACAAATTTTACTTTTTTGATATATTTGCATATATATGATGTAAATCTTATCAGAAATGGAATTTGGAAATTTTTTGTCTGCCCACACGCATGTCTATATTTGTGCTTTTAATGTTATCAACATATGCATATTAACGCGTTTGTGTAATATAATGAACATTATATAATGAGCTCTGGATATATAATGTGGCAGATTATAATGAAATCCAAATTAAAATGAAATTATAGTATAAAATCTCGAAAACTAAATTTTTTTGGGGTGCATTTTTTAGGGTTAGGGGTTTAGGGTTAGGGTTAGTTTTAAAAAAAATTATAATAAACAAGTATTAGTGGGTTTTAGAAGGCTAGCAGGTTAAGTAGAAAATGTAGATTTCATTTTAAATTATGATCTGCGACATATAATGCTATGCATTAGCCTAGTGATTAACAGATCTTTAATGATTATATAGTGTTTTGCCTTTATACATGAGGACAAAATTGTTTCGGGTTCTAAAACCCAAAATTAAAATTTGAAGACAAAATTGTTTTTGACCTATTTTACTTAAAAGACGAAATTATTTAATACTTTTTTTTAAATAGATGAAATATAAGGTAGTGAATTGACTCGATTTTATGATACTCGATTATTGATCGACTTAAATCAATGATTGAGCACCAATTAATGGGCTCGAGCAACAATAGGTCAACCAATGATCGATAATACTGATTGATCAAATAAGTATATATTTGATCGATCAACAAATTTTAATATATAGAAAAAGAAACCTATTATAGGATCTAAACATTTTTCTTGTTTTAATAGGTTATAATTAGTAATGTGCCATTTATATGATGTCTGAATTTTTTTAGCGTACAGTACGTACAGTACGTACAGTACATATAGTTGTATAGTGCGTATAGCATGTGAAATACGTATAGTACGCATATGATATATACAAAATTTTGTCTGTGTGCTGAAACCCACTAATATATTAATTGTTAAATAATTGTCGCATAGTTTTGAAAAAAATGAAGGATCAGGTCAGCAAAAGGTAATATGAAAGACGTAAAATGTAACATAAGTGTCTCAGATCAGTATCAGAAGGTCGTAAGGTCCAAATCGGGATCAGGTGTTGATATGATATGATTTTAGTAATCAATAATGGAACTTGATTAATCATTGCAACAGCAAGCTTACTTGGTTGTCCTAATTCTATTTCGCTAATTAAATATTGAACACAGATCTATTACCGGTAACTAAAAAATTGGAAGTATTAGAATTCCCACGGCCCTAATGTTTGCTGTGAACATTTACATGATGGTTATTGAGTACACAAAGCAGGGAAGTCTAATTGTTTGTGAAATAAGATGCCTACTAAGTGATTATACATGCTGGCAAAACCTGAACAAATCCCAAACCCCTAAAAAGTAATTGCTGTTTGTAAAAATTAAATCAAACAAATGATTCTAAAATTTTATAAGTATATCATCTATAGCTATAAGAATATACTTGATTTATTTAAACAAAGATTATTAATAAAATTTTTGAGCTATGAGTTTGGCCAGACCTTTTGGGTTTGTTCACTTTAAGTNCCAAAGGGTCTGGCCAAACTCATAGCTCAAAAATTTTATTAATAATCTTTGTTTAAATAAATCAAGTATATTCTTATAGCTATAGATAATATACTTATAAAATTTTAGAATCATTTGTTTGATTTAATTTTTTACAAACAGCAATTACTTTTTAGGAGTTTGGGATTTGTCCGGGTTTTGCTAGCAAGTATAGGAGTGATTGTAATTTAGGTGCTTGAGAGTTACATAGCTACCTAATTTTTAATTTGATAATTGATCAATGATTGACCCAATAATTGATTGATTATATATACTTGAGCTTATAAATTTTATGTTTGATCGATTATACTCAATTAAATATACATAATTGATTTTTGATTGATTATTGAAAACTTTTTTTAATCAATCATCGATCAACAATTTTTTTGTCGAGTCAATTCACTAATATAAGAAACATACTATATAAATTTTATTTGCTTTTCCTTATAAAAAATTTTAATTTTCTCTAATGAAGATGAAATAGGCCTTTTTTAAAAATCAATTTTGGTGGCATCACTATTTGCCCCATTACGAAAATTTCAACGTGGATTACTGGGTAAAAAAAAAAACTAAATTCAAAATTTCATAAGCACATTTGATCTGTAAGCTACCATAGATCATAAATATATATCCCATAAAATATGTAAAAAACTTAAAAAAAAAACTGTTTTGTACAATTTTTATCTCTTTCTCCCTTTTAGGGAGCTGACATTTATTACATAATATTTTAGGGGGTGGGAGTTGGCCCTGTATTATAACAATAACTTACATTATACAAAGATATATAGCAAATTATAAATTGGCCAATTATATTGGATCTTATGTGGGAGGAGGGGTGGCCCTTATAGTAAATGGATATTACGTAATAAATGTCAGCGCCCTTATCCTTTTTTTCTTTTTTTCTTTTTTTTTCTCTTTCTTTTTTCTTTTTAATATTTTGAATACTTTTAAAATATTTTAGGACTGGGAAATCAAACTGGATCAGTAAATCTGTAACCTGGATCATATCAAGAACGCGTTTGACTAATATTTTTAAAATGTTTCGATAATTTTCAATGATTGTACTACAAGATCAAATTAGATCTTTAATTATCTTTTTGTTTATAATTTAGATTTTTTATCAATTTTACATTAATTTTTTGGTTTCTTTTTATTTTTTTGGTTTGGTTTCACTTTTTTTAGTTTGGTTTTGTTTTTTTTAATTTTTTTTTTATTTTTTAATTTTTTTTATTTTATTTCTACACTTTACCACTGGCTCTTACAAGAAATCAAATAACTTTTCAGCACTTTGTGCAAGCCAACTCAGCCTTTCAATACTTTGCAAGAACATATAACTAATTTCTCTAGCAATTTCTAAATTTCAAGAACGCAAGTTTTTGCAAGGTTTCATTATATTTATTTTTTTGTTTCATGTTTTTTGGTTTGTTTTTTTGTTTTATTTTATTTTTATTAATTTATTTTATTCTGGCACTTTGCGAAAACCTTCAACAATTTCTGAATTGCAAGATCATGAACTCTTACTTTAGGCAAATGGAAATTTGGAACTTTGTTTATTTTTTTTATTTAGTTTGCTTATATTTTTGTTTTTTGTTTGTTTTTCTTTTTTTTTACTTATTTTTTTAATTTTATTTTATTTTGTTTATCCCTTATTTCTTTCAGAACTTTGCAAGAAAATGACTTGACTTCTCTGGCACTTTACAAGAACACCAATTCTAATGTTTTTGGTACTTTGCAAGATGTTGCGAATATAAGCGAATATAATCGAATATAAGCAAATATGAGTGAATATAAGCAAATATAATAGTTTATTTTTTTTGGTTTTTGGTTTTTTTGTTATTTTTTCAGTTTTGTTTTATGTTTTTTTTTTTTTACTTATTTTTATAATTTTATTTTATTTTATTTATTTCTTACTTCTTTTGAAACTTTGCAAGAACATACTAGATTTTCTGACAATTTGCAAAAGTACTAGCACTTTTTAGCAAGTTGCGAATATGAGCAAATATAAGTGAATATGATAATTAAACAAAGAAAAAGAGAAATAATAGCTAACTACAAGGTAAAAAAAATAAGTGTATAGAGCTAGTACTGAACTAGTATTATGCGACAAAGTGTGAAAGTAGTTTAAATATTACTATTTTTTTCATTTTTATTTTTTTTGGTTTTATTTTTTTTTGTTATTTTTTTTATTTTAGTAAGTAGTGAATATAAGCGAATATTAGCAAATATAAATGAATATTATAGTTAAAGCAAAGAAAAAAAGAAATAATAGCTAACTGCAGAGTAGGAAAAATAAGTGTATAGAGCTAGCATTACCAGTATGTGATGAAGTGCGAAAGGGTTCAAAATATTAATATTTTTTTTGTTTTGTTTTTTTTTTCATTAAATTTATTATTTATACCTCCTGCAGATTTAACTTTTTTTAAAACTTTGAGCAAAGATATCTTAATAATGGCCAGGCCAAATCCAACAAACCTTTTTTTTTAAATTCTATAGGTTTGTAAATTCAAACAAAAATAAGTTCATCAAATTTGGCTTAGTAGTTGCAGAAATATCTTTGCTCAAAGTTTGAAAAAAATCAAATTATCTATCAAAACAAATTATACAAAATTTTTTCAACTTTAAACAAAGATATCTTAGGAACTACTAGGCCAAATTCAACAAACTTTTTTTTGTTTGAATGTATGAATTTATAGAATTTAAATAAAAAAAATTTATTAAATTTGACTTAATAGTTACTGGGTTTTCTTTGCTCAAAGTTTTAAAAAAATTCAAAACATATATCAAAACAAAAACTGTATCAAAGTTTTTTCTAAAATTTGAATGAAAATATTTTAGCAACTATCAAACCAAATTCAATGAACTTTTTTTTATTTAAATTCTATAAATCCATATAATTCAAATAAAAAAATGTTCATTGAATTTGTATGATGGTTGCTAAGATATTTTTACTCAAAATTTAGAAAAATTTTGGCGCAACTTTTGTTTTGATATATGGTTTGAATTTTTTTAAAACTTTGAGCGAAGATAACTCAGTAACTATTAAATCAAATTTAATAAATTTTTTTTATTTGAATTCTATAGATTTATACAATTCAAACAAAAAAAAGTTCATTAAATTTGGTTGAATGGTTGCTAAGATATTTTTACTCAAAGTTTAGAAAAAATTTTGGTGCAGTTTTTGTTTTGATATATGTTTTGAATTTTTTTAAAACTTTGAGCAAAGATAGCCCAGTAACTATTAAGCCAAATTTAATAATTTTTTTTATTTGAATTCTATAAATTTATACAATTCAAACAAAAAAAAGTTCATTGAATTTGGTTAGATGGTTGCTAAAATATTTTTACTCAAAGTTTAAAAAAATTTTGGCGCAGTTTTGTTTTGATATATGTTTTGAATTTTTTTAAAACTTTGAGCGAAGATAACCCAGTAACTATTAAATCAAATTTAATAAATTTTTTTATCTGAATTCTATAAATTCATACAATTTAAACAAAAAAAAGTTCATTGAATTTGGCCAAGTAGTTACTAAGATATCTTCACTTAAAGGTAAAAGAAAATTTTGTATAGTTTGTTTTGATAGACGTTTTGATTTTTTTCAAACTTTGAGCAAAGATATCTCTGCAACTACTAAGCCCAATTCAATGAACATTTTTTTGTTTGAATTCTACAAACCTATAGAATTTAAAAGAAAAAGATTTCTTGGATTTGGTCTAGTCGTTATTAAAATATCTTTGTTCAAAGTTTAAAAAAAAGTTAAATCTGCAAGGGGGTATGAATAATAAATTTGGGGGTATAAAAAATAGTTCCCTAATAAAATATAATAAGATACCATATATTCCCGAAAATAAGCTACCTCTTTTTGGCCAAAAATTACACGAAAAAACATAAGATAGCTTATTTTTAGCGTATAGATATTTTTGAAAAAATTGAAAAATGTACTAATAAAAAGTTGTCCAAATGATACCAAATTTTTACTATAAGTGTATTTTGATGCACTAAACAACTTTATTTAATTGAACTTTTGAAGTTTACTTAGTAAAAAAGTTTTATATGTAGCAGCTACTAACACGTTTTTAAGAATTTTGAAAAAAATCAGGGAGGTAGCTTATTTTCAAAGTAGCTTATTTTCAGAAATATACAGTAGCTATGCAACATAGTTGCGCTAAAACTAGAAATAAAGATAATTCTTAATTATTTATAATTGACAATATATATATATATAAATTATATTCATAAACAAGTTTATTTTAATTATGTTCTTACCAACTGCTCTGTTTACTATACTACTACTTACTCTACAACTACTTCTCCAATAACAATCATTTCTTCGATAATAATTCTTTCCTCACATTAGGGAGCTGACATTTATTACGTAATATTTTAGGGGTGGAGGTTGGCCCTGTATTATAACAATATCTTACATTAAACAAAGATATATAGTAAATTATAAATTGGCCAATTATATTGGATCTTACGTGGGGGGAGGGGGTAGCCCTCATAGTAAATGGATATTACGTAATAAATGTCAGCACCCTTATCCTTTTCTGATACCACCCTTTTCTAATATTATTTTTCCCAACACCACCCTTCCCCAATATTACTCTTTCCAAATATCATTCTTCTCCGGCACCACCCTTCTTCAATACCACTTTTTTTTAATATCACCTTTCCCTGACACTACTTTTTCCAAAAACTATTCTTTGCTAACACCACTTTTCTCAAATATTACCCTTCTCCAATATTACCCTTTCTCAACACTATCCTTTCCCAATATCACCATTTTCTAACCCTACTTTTTCAAATGCTATTCTTTGCTAACACTGTCTTTCTCAATTATCACCTTTCTGACTATTGTTTCCAAATATCAATATCATCTTTTCCCAATACCATTCTTCCCTAATATCACCATTCTACAACACTACTACTTCTCTAATATACATTTCAACAACTTTCACTACAAATAATTCTGACACATTATTTTTTTTAATTGAAAAAAATACTATTAAGTTAAAAAAAAATTAAAAAAAATTAAAAAAAATTAAAAAATAATATATAATTTAAAGAAAGAAACTATTGATACACTACGTGTATGTACACAGGTACTAATTAATTGATTTGCAAATCTGCATAATATATAAATTATAGACCAAAATTAAACCCAATTTAAAGTTAGTGTCAACTTTGGGATTGGAAGAGGTTATAGCTTATAATAAAATTTTGCAAGTAATTTTTTTAGTTAGAGCCCGAAGAGTGGTTTCATAAGCATAATTTTAAGTTATCATATGTATCTGTGTTTATACATATAGTGTACAAATAGTAATTGCCAAATTTAAATTAAAAAAAATCTATTTAATTATAAGTTAAAAAAAAATTAAAAAATAAATAATTTAAATAAAAAAATCTATTGAATTAATATTTAAAATATATTGCTTAAATTAAAAATGGTTAAATAAAAAAATATTATTTAAATTATTAAAAAAAAAATAAAAAATAAAAAAAGTTATTTTACATTAAAAAAATAAGGATTCCTCCGATATTATGCCTGAAATTGAAAGATCAGTATTAGCTATAATAAATAATTTATATTTATTTAAAATTTTTTTTGAATTATTATAGCTGTTTTCATAAATTTTGGGGCAGCTAATAAAAATTGATCAGCTGAAATCGATAAGTTTTTGAATTCAGTGTTGAATTACTGTAATGCGAAAATTCAATTCTGATAACATTGCATTAAAAAACTTATTGAATTCAGCTGAAATAATTATTAGTTGTCCTAGAATTTATGAAAACAGCTGTAAATGATTTTTTTATCAATATTTAAATAGCTAAAAAATAATTATTACCGTAATTAGGTGAAATAAAATTATAGAAACCATTGTGTTAGGTAGTGTATTGAAAATAGCTATAGCGAAAGGTTGGAAGTGTGTTGTTAGGAAAGTGTTTGTGTAAGTGAAGTACTGATCACTTAATTTTTGCATTGGCTAGTGTAAATCAATTGCCCAATTGTTTTTTGAAAATGTAAATTTATACAAGCAAAAATCAACACAAATATTATTTCTATTATCAAAAAAGAGCTAAAAAGTTAACTTCAAAATTAATAATCTTTTATAATTTTATTTACAGAATAGTTGTCTCTTTTTTTTTAGAGATTGAGATTTCTGGTTATTGTTCATGTAAGAGATCTGGGTTTTATATTTAATATATTTTTAAGTTAGTTTAGTTTGTTAAAGCATACTTAGATCAAACTATTTATCTAGGTTTATATATTAGGTTTAGTAATTTGGGTTTTGTTTAGTAGCAAATGCCATTTTTGCCCTACTCTATCTTTTATACGTACAGTATATAATCCAATAACTATGTGTATTTATCGATTATATTGACATCAGGCAGGATTCTATTGGCTAGGGCAGAATTTTCAAACTCTATACATTCTAGGACCAACATTAGCTTAAACGCAAGAGGTGGTTATATTTGGCAAGTCGGGTTGGTCCTTATGTGTATATATCCTACAGTTAGGTTGTATTTTTTATTTCACTAACACTTTACTAATTTAAACTTTATTCCCTATTAAAACCACGACCAATTTGGTATATTGAATTAGTGTTTGTACTCAGGTTGGGTATTACTGGGTTATCTGCAGACAATCGGATATCCGGTTGCAATTATAGCTACCAGATAGATATACCCGAATAATACCTGGGTAGATATATCTGAATAATAACCGGATATAAATAAATATCTATTGTTACAGTAGGGAGGCCTTCTTTAACTCCTTACTATAACAACGACACAGCTACAGGAATCCTTTATCGGTTTATAGCGGTGTCCAAGAGGTAGGTATAATTCCTTAGTCTGTAAGAAATTATACTTTTCTCTAAGTGCAGTTCGTGAGAGTATTTAATGAGTAATTATCGATTTTACTATTACTTGATATTAAACTTTGTGTTATTAAGATAAATAGTTTCTTTATTAATAATCTAAGATAGGGCTATCCTTAGGTTTCTGTTCCTAAGAAATCCCAGTACAAGATGTATATTAAGTATAAGAAAAGTGGGGTGTCTTGGTCTAGTTTGACTAAGGGAAATTCTGTGTCTTTAAATACATTTTAGAATAAGCGTTATAAGCGTTAATTTACAATGATAAACACTATAATCTACAAGAGCAACATAAGCATTATAAGCATCATAAGCGTTATAAGCGTGATAATCATTATAAGCATTATAAGCGTGATAATCGTTATAAGCGTTATAAGCGTGATAATCGTTATAAGCGTTATAAGCGTGATAATCGTTATAAGCGGTATCAACTATTCTAACTTCTCAAGATAATAATATAATGCAATATAATAATAAAATATAATAATAAAAATAAAATAATAAAATAATAAGGTAATATAATAAACTATCGTTCTATAACACTATAATTGGTTAATTACAATTACGTGCTATTTGCTATATACTTAAATACTATATATTGGAAATGCAATTCTTAATTAAGAGATTTTTAATATGTATAACAGGATTGTAATCAATATAAGATGTTTAAAGTAACTTGGTAAATTTATTTATTAGTAATCGATCGAAATTCTAAATTATCACGAATAAAAACTCGTATCTTCATATAAATAGCTATATTTGTAATGAGCTAATACCAACAGAAATTTTTATTATGAAATCTCAATAATATAAGGAGAGCGCCAGAAATCACCTAATTTCCATTTACTATACCCCCTACCCCCCACTTGACTGGTTTAATAGCCAATCAAATTTCGCGTATATTAAATTATTATTAAAAATATTTATAAACTTTAATAGTTAATAACTTTTGATCTATTGGTCCAATTTGGATAATTTAACTACCAAAATGATCCTCTCAAAGAGAGGATTTTAACAAGCCCAAAATCTCAAAATCTAATCACAGAATCATAAGATCAATATAGATTTGCATATTATTACTATATAGTATTTATTAAATAAATACTATACCTTAGATTGTAGTAGAACACAGGCAAATTTGCTTGCGTTTTTGCACTTTTTTAGCTCTGATTTACTTTTTTAAAATGCTAAAATAATTAAATAAAACTTTGTACAATTATATTTGAAAATAATGATTACTTTTTTGCAAAATTAGTTTTTATATTATAAGAAAATAAATTATAGTTACATATAAGTTGAAAATAGATAATTTTAAAAAAAAATTTTTTTAAAAAATTTTATTACAATTTTTCTGCGATCTTATTTAGTTTTAGTTTTAGAACTATAGTACTTAAGACAATATTGTAGTTTATATAAAGGATGACAACTTTCATTATTGCAACTTTAATGATTTACTTGTAACAATTAAGACTTGTATTAGAAGTAAAGATTTTTTTTATAGATGGGAACATATAAAATTTGAAAAAATCTAAAGAAAAATTTTAATAGTAAAAATGCCAATACAAGAACTTTAAACATTTATTATATTAAAGTTTTCTAATGATTTTAAAAAATATTTATAACTAAGTTACTAAAACAAAACTCAAAGAATATTTTTTACTTAGAAAAGATATGGCTAAAATCAATATTTAAAATTTTATTAAAAATTTTAAAATACGCAGGCAAATTTGCCTGTGTTACAATCTAAGGGATATAGTAATAATACACAAATCTATATCGATCTTATGATCCTGTAATTAGATTTTTGTGGCTTTGAGCTTGTTAGAATCCTCTTTTTGAGAGGATCATTTTGGTAGTTAAATCATCTAAATTGGACCAGGAGATCAAAAGTTATTTACTATTAAATAATATATAGAATATAATAAATAATTTTTGATCTACTGGTCCAATTTGGATGATTTAACTACCAAAATGATCCTCTTAAAAAGAGGATTCTAACAAGCCCAAAATCATAAGAATCTAATTACAGGATCATAAGATCGATATAGATTTGTGCATTATTAATATATATACTTTACAAAAACTAGCACTTTTTTTTTAATGAATATAAGATAGTTTAAGATAATATTAAAGTTATTAATATTTTTTTTATAAATAAAAGGTTATTTTAAGATTTAATATCTAATAATAATAATATGATTATAGTTTATTAACTATAAATTATTATAAGATAATCATATGATTATTGTTAAAGATTATTTTAAGATGTTTTTAAAATTTTATTAAGATTTTTTTAAGATAATTATAAGATAATTTTAAGATTATTTTAAGATTATTATAAGATTATTTTAAGATTATTTTAAGATTGTTTTAAGATTATTATAAGATAAGACTATTATAAGATTATTTTAAGATTATTATAAGATTATTATGAGTATTTTAAGATTATTATAAAATATAATTTTGATAATTTTATTATATTCTTTAAGATTATAATAACTTAATGAATAAAAATTAGATAGTTTCTGTAAAGTAGTATTTATTAAATAAATACTATATATATAGTAATAATGCACAAATTTATATTGATCCTATGATTCTGCGATTAGATTCTTGTGATTAGAATCCTCTCTTTGAGAGGATCATTTTGGTAGTTAAATCATCCAAATTGGACCAGTAGATCAAAAGTTATTAACTAATAAAATTTATATATATAATATATATTATAAAATAATATGTTGTATTAGCCAATCAGAATAAAGGATATACAATCTGACTAGGCCAAAGACCCCCTCCCCCCTAAGAAATCAGCTGATTTCTGGCGCCTCCCTAATCTTATCAAAGTTAGATAAAGAGTATATTTGAATGTTTTAAGTTTAGCTTGTAGGTACAATAAGTTATAAAACTCAGCAATTTTTTTTTGAAAACTTATTTTTTGTAATCCAAACTCTGACTATAATATAGGTCGATAATATGAAGTTAAGTGTTATAAGGTTCATAGATTTTGTGAGAATAATTAAAGCGAAGTAGTGGAGTACAACAATATTAAACAAATTAATCAATTTGATATTAGAGCAAGTACTTTTGACTTTTTTTTTATTAGCCATTAGTGTTTTAGAATAGAGTTAAATATTTATTTTCTGTATTTTGTTTTTGGCATTTTTTTTCTTAATAAAATTTGGCCTATCAGAGTTTTATCTACTGAATTACTTAGTGATTACAAAATTACTTTAGTAGTTTTAGAGAATGTACTTGGGTAGAAATTTCTATTATGTGACATAGTAATTTTCCCAGATAGCCCAGATAATTTAATACTACTCGGGTAGAGGTTTTTCCAATCTCTAGATAGTTTATAAAACAAAGTTTGTAATTTTTTTGGTATTCGTGGTATTTGTAGCTACTAATATATAAATATATTATACAATATTCATTCAATCAAATTTATGCTTCAATCACCCGGGTAAACCACTGGTAAACCGGGTAGAATTTTATAACTGGATATATTTGTTGATCACCCAGATAACCCGTAGGTTTACCCGTTGGATATCCAGATAGCATTTTTTTGAATGGTACAAATACTACATTGAATGGCTGGAATCAGATAATTCATATCCTATTTAACAACCACAGCTTTACCATAGTCCATTGGAAAACAAGAATCAAAGTTACGTGTGCATGATAAGGTATAACGAAGGGAAAAGCAGAAGTTTATTTAACTATAGGGTGGGTGATAGTTTTAGTATACTTTGTATAGGGCCAATTGTATTATTTTTAGGATAGTTTTATTTGTATAGCACAGAACTTGTTCTTTATTTTGGCAAAGGGCCAATTATATACCGTTTTGTACATATGTACCAACTAAGTATAATAAAAACCCATTTTATCCGCCTACTTAATTACTCTATCTATTTTCTATAAGTCCATCTTTTACAGCCCTTCTAATTTGCTTAACCTAATTAGTTCGATTAGTCAATAATTCGGGAATAAGATTGTTGCACTAGATTATACTATGATCATGTGGTCACATGCCATTAGTTGCATTAGGGCTCGATTTCAGGTCTCACAAAATTTTCTTGAGGTTTTCATTTCTAATACTGTAATATTATAAATAACGATTAGTAAAAAATGCTCAGCTAATAATTTTGCTATAAACTATGTTAACCTGTATTGCTAAATGGAGCAGCGTCAACTAAAACAAGTCTTATGGCTTTTTTTCTATTTTGAGAAAATCATATTTAAAATTTTGTATAATAATAACAATGATGATCTATTATTAGTATAACCTGTTGGATCGACATTTGCTAGCCAATCACACGAATCCATTCTATGACTCTGCAGCAAGGATCGACAACTGGATATCCAAATTCTAATTTTAGATCACGTTTAATTATATACAGCATTTCAAAAAGTAAGCGTCGGTAAAAATTTTACTATGTAAAATAATGCTTTAAATGTCAAATTATATAGAAAAATTCCTGCTTTATATGATAGAATAGTTAACTCATTTTTGCAAAAAATGCTATAAGCCTTGTTTTAGTTGAAGCTGCCCCAAATGCCGGTCTAGTTCCGATACCTAATTTCAGAGATCCTTCTAAAATATTTATGATGGCAATCCATTATCATCTGTCTATATTTATGGATTAGTATCCATGCATTTTTTAGCAAATTCAATATAGCAATTTGGTGTTTCAGGAGCAAATACAGGCTGCAACCCTTTACAAATTTTTATACCTCTAACAATGATGACTCTGAAACCAAAATATCAGCAGTTTGCATAAACCTTTGACGATAAACCTCAGGCATAACTAAATCATTTTCATACTATTTTTAGACAATCATAGATCTGAGATTCAAGATCACATATTTTTACTATTGCCCTTATTTTGCAAAATATTGGGAAAGTGCAGTAAAACTTGTAATTTCCTAGGGAGGGTCCACCATATATCATGTCCTATATACATATATAGTCTAATTAGCCAATGATATTGAAGAGTTTGTCAAGTATATTTTTTAAAAAATTTTATTTTTCTGTTAAACGTAAAAATCAAAAGTCAATTAATAAAAAGTTCTCCAATACTTATGAAAATTTTGTAGTAAGTGTATTTTGATCTGCTAAATAAGGTTACTTAATTGATTTTAATCGATTTGCTTAGTAAAATTTAGACTTTACTATGTAGCAATTGTGGGGCGAATATATTTTTTAAAAAACTTTAATACTTCTATCAAACGTAAAAATTAAAAATCAATTAATAAAAAATTTTTCAATACTTATGAAAATTTTGTGATAAGTGTATTTTGATCTGCTGAATAAGGTTACTGAATCGATTTTTTCGATTTGCTTAGTAAAATTTAGACTTTACTATGTAGCAACGTTTGTTTTTTTTTTTTAAATGTTAAAGGTGAGACCTTGCTTTTATCTTTATTAAATTTAATAGAAACTTTTTACAATACTGAAAGAAATTTCATTTTTTTAAATCTAATGCTAAGAATAAAAACTCAGACATATATCTAAGTAAACCTAAATACTTATCTGTGGCCTAAACCTTGTAGCAACATTTGTCAATTGTGGGGCGAATATATTTTTTTAAAAAATTTTAATTTTTCCATCGAACGTAAAAATCAAAAGTCAATTAATAAAAAATTCTCCAATGCTTATGAAAATTTGGTAGTAAGTGTATTTTAATCTGCTAAATAAGGTTACTTAATCGATTTTTTCGATTTGCTTAGTAAAATTTAAACTTTACTATGTAGTAACTTTTGTCGATTATGGGGTAACTTATTTTCAGATCAAATACGTTTTTGAATTTTTTTTAAATATTATAAAATTTGATTGGTCAATAGTCCTATCACTAGGGGGGAGGTCAGGACCTATATTAACCCTAATCATGTAATTTACTGCACTTCCCTTGCTACTGTAAAAATCCGCATGAATATATCCTGTTTGATAAATTTAATATAAATTGTCTGAGATATTTTATGAAAATTTGTTTTTAAAAACTTATAAAAAAGTTTTCCATTATTAGCATATTGAAAACTGTCATTAAAGTTCTGCAAGTGCTGAGCATAGTGCTAAAAATTATAGTGCCAGTATAGTGTCTGTGTGCCTAGGCACTATATTTTTTCACACCATGCACAGTACTTGCAGAACCCTAATCATTAAATTGGCTAATAAAGTGACCCAGAACAATGATAATAGCTGTAATTCAATAAGTAATGGTTTTCTTTTTGTTATACTTGTCTTTTCTATTTGAATTAACTTTTCCTTTTTGTAGATTCGGAACGTCACTAAAATATAGCTTAGCACTTAAAATGTAAGTTAGACAACTAGAGACTAAAAACCGGGTTCAAATATAAGAATCAGTTTCTCTTTTTGCGCTATACCTTTGTTTTTTTTCTTTAACTTGGATTAACTCTTTTTTCTTTTTGTAGATTTTGGTTTTGCTGGAACACAAAATAATAGTAGTTAATAAGCAATTTGAAAACTAGTCTTTAAGATAAGTATAGGTTTCTTTTTCTTTTTGATGTTATTCTTTTGGTTTGAGTTAAAGATTTTTTTTTTTATAGGTTGGGTTTTTACAATAAGGTATTGTTTTCAGAATTGAAAATTAGTATGGTGTTAGTATTGAGAAAAACGAAAGGTTTTCTGATACAAAGAAACCAACATTTAGATATTTTGTAAAAATATATTATAATATTCGGGCAATTAATATAGATAAACATCTTTAGCTAATTTGTAAACCAGTTTATTCATCTTATTACTACTTGGGGGCATCTGTAAATAACGTTATGTACCCCCTCATAGTAGTGCTGGACCCCCTCCTCTACTATATAAAAAATTTTTTCAAAATCTGTATATTTATATATAAAATTTTACAAAAACTTGAATATATTATGATCCAGTGATCCAATCTGGATGATTTTGGTACTATTCGATTCGTCTCTATGAGACGAATCCAATAGTACCAAAATCATTTCATTTGGATTACTAGTTCACGTTTTATTAACGAAATACTATTGATTTTATAGTAATTTTATAAAAAAACATAATAACCAATAGTATTTCGTTAATAAAACGTGACCCAGTAATCCAAATCAAATGAAATTGGTACCATTCGAATCCTCTTTTCGAGACAATTCGAATGGTACCAAAATCTTTCAATTTGGACCACTGGATCAAGTTTTAGACAAATTTTAATAAAAAAATTGCGTTATGTTGAGGGGACCTCCCTACATAGTGGAAAATCGTTATATTTTGGGGGACCCCCCAAACATAACGTTATTTATGGATGCCCCCTTATCCTCAAAAAACCAAAAAGTATAAAATTAATTTAGCCCATCACTAATCTGGTTATCTAAAAAATTCTTTCGCTCTTGTTCTTGGTAATCAGTGATTATTATTTTATCAACCCAATAAAACATCCTACAAAAAAAATGAAAAATGCAAATTATCAGGCGAATAGACAAATTAATTTGCATCTGGGTTACCAATTTTTGTTTCTAAAATTCTTGCTTTAACTATTGTTAGTTATTGCATTTGTGATATTGCTTATGCAATTATGTGTATGTATACAATTTTTGATCTATGCTATACTACAGTATTATAAGGATTTGCATAGTATAGACGATGAGATCATGCGTGAAATATAACCAAAATTTGATAAATAAGTTACACAAACCAATTGAATGCAAGATTTTGTGGACCAATATTGCTTAACTCATTAAATAAACCATACACTCAACACTCATTGCATTCGTTTCTGGTATAAATATATAATATTGCTTAAAAATATATATTTAATTAAAATATAATGTATAATAATAATAATAATAAATAAAAAATTAAATTTTATATTAAATTGCGAAACCTTGTGAAAATATGCGAAAACATGCGAAAACATGCAAAAATATGCAAAAATCTGTAAAACATTTAAAATAAATATATAGCATAATAGTATTGTTATTCGTGATTTTTAATCTGATATCTATCGATTATTACTGATTATTACTGATTATTACTGAAATATTGCAAAAAGCATGATCATGTAAATATTATTATTAATTAATTATTAATTGATTGTAATATATCATTGATTTATACCAGTTTTCACCAGTTTTCGATATTTGTTGTTCATAATATTTTTGTTATATTTCGAAATTACTATGCCGTAAAGTGTTTATAACTATTATACTTTCATAATACTCCAAAGTTACTATAGCATAAACTTTTGTAATTATTACTTCTACATAACACTTCAAAGTAATCATAAGTTTTTTGTAAGTTTACTCCTGCGTAAAAACTTACGGAAGTTTACACATTTTTTTTTTGCTAATGTCTTTCAAAAAAACTCCTTGACAGAATTACAAACAAATAGTAGAAAAAAGAAGAAAGAACCGGTTCTAACCTAGGAGAGTTATAGTATTTATAATACTAAGAATATTAAAAAGGACTTAATATTGGTTTTCACAATATTAATAGGATCAAAAGTAACAAAAGGAAACTAAAAGCATTGCTAGACCTAATGAAAGAGATAAACTGGATATCATAAGGATCTGTGAGACTAATATAGCAGAAAAGGAAGAAAGATAGTTGTTAAATTAGAAAAAGAACATAGTAGGTTCTGGACTGAAGTGGCAGAAAAGAAAAAAAAGGGTTCAGTATAGTAATTTAAGCAGGCTAAAGTAGTCGCAGCTAAGCTGGCTTAACTAGCTAATCCAGCTGATATAATGTGATTAGCTAGCTAAATGCGGCTAAATCTAACTATTATAAGAATTTAGTAAATTCTGAAAAGGAACATAAAGTTAGGCCAAATATTCTAAAATATTCTGAATACAAACCAATAATTAGCTATCAGCCAGCTATTTAGCTGATAATTTAGTTAGCTGCTAAGCCAGCTGACTAAAACCATACATACAGCTTAAATCACTAGTTCAGCATTGGGATCAATTAGAAATAAGTGGCCTAAATACATAGTGTTACAAGCGACTATAGCCTTCTATATAGTACTTGCAACACAGCACACAGCGACAGGGATCTTGTAAGGGTCAGAGAAGATATGAAGCGGTGTGGAAGTGGAATATTACTTCACTAGAGCGGTTCAGTGTATATTTATTAATTAACAAGAGTATTATTTATTTAGCAAAGATATATTTTATTGATTTAGATAATAATATTCAAGAGATACAATTATTTAAGTATTGGAGGGAGGAGAAAGGGAAGTCTGAGTCTAAGTTAAAAGCTTGTGGGTAGAAGGTCAGAAAGCTAGGGTTTATATATCTTTTGAAAAGTAATAAAACAATAAAGTAATAAAGTAATAAAACAATAAAACAATAAAGTA
>QKWP01001146.1:147822-164327 GCA_003550325.1 Gigaspora rosea | reverse complement strand
TATAATTTTCGTAATTTTGTGTAATATATTTCATAATATTACGTTATTTATTGCGCAATATTTCGCAATTATTTGCGCAATATTTCGTCTAGACCGTAATTATTGCGCAATATTTCGGGCCGTAATAACTTACGCAAGTTTACGTTATTATATTTCGCTGATGTAGTAGCACCTGGTACATTGTCGAGGTAAGAAAGAATAAAAAGTTTTTCCCGGGCTGTCCAATGTCGTACCCGTTTTTGTTGAAGATTGGTTGTAAGAATACTTTCTAAGAGTACCATTGTTAAGATTGCAGAAAGGTAAAAGTTTATTTAAAAAAAAAAAAACGCGACTTACCAGTAAACAAACAACTTAATAGATATTTTATAGGTGTAAAAAAAAAAAAAATTGCAAAAATTTCTTGCAAAAAAAAAAAATCGTAATTTTTTGCGAAAAAAAATTTTTTTTGCAAGACATGGCGGTAAGATGTAAATATTATAAACAACTGGTACCGATAGGATCATAAAAATCTTTTTCACAAACATTTTTTTTTTTTATTTTTTTTAACAGAATTAAATCATATTACGAAGCGTACATACAATAAGTCGAAAAAAAATATTGAAAAAAATCAATACCAGTACAATATCTTTTACCGTACGGTACCGGTACCTATGTATTGATTCATACCCCCTTACAAAAAACCCCACATAATGTACCCTACACTATACAAGGTACCCGGGGGTACAAATCAAATTTTTTACCACGTGAAATTAAATCGTACCCAGGTACCTTGCACAGTAAAATACGGTACGTTTTGGGATCTTTTTTTTGTCAGTTGACAGAAATCAACAGACCGAAAAGATAGCAAAAACGAACTGGTCAGGCCCAGAAACACAGCCATTAGTCCTAATCGGGAGTGCAGATAAGCCAATATCGCGTCAATCAGCACATGAAGTCAGATAAACACAAAATTTTAATTAGTTGCCTATTCGGGCACTGTTCAACACTAATAACGATTGTTAGGATCTGATATATGGTATGAACAAATCTGCCAAACTTTTCAAACCATATAGAATCCTGCCATTTTGTGGCATTTAAAGCTTCAACTCAAAGTCAGCCTGCTTAATGCAGTGTGGGAGACCACCGGCATCATGAATTCAGCTAATGACAGCAAACTGGAGCAATTATAGTTGCTATTTCTGGAAGCATATCCCGTCTCAGCTTATATCTATTCTTGTAGTATAAATTAAGATACAGTTGATTTGCAAATTAGAAGGACACGTGATGAATTTTGTAATGATTTCGATAATTATTTTTTGATACCGGTAAGGGCAGTGTCATTAATCACCTGATTATTTTTTATCAGAGGCCTACCCCCCTCCCTCTTCCTTAATATATAAATAGTCAGGTTCTTATATATAATTTTAACTTTTTTTTACCCCCCTCCCCCCTAAAAAATCACCTGATTTTTGTTACTCCCCTAATAAAAATGTAGTTTCCGTCGACTAGTATAAGATTATACCAAAACGATATTCTGGCTGAAAATTATATTGTAATTTTGATAATTACTAGATCACTGCATTTAGGGTGAAACCGGTAGTAAATCCGCTTGCATATTTTGAATCTAGTAATAAAAAAAAAGATCATAACATATTTAGTTAGTGCAATTCTGAAAGAAAATAATAAAAAGTCTTTGTATTTTAATCGAGAGAAACCTGCTAAAGCGATGATGCTTGATTAAACAATTCTCATACAATAGATAAATATAGTACTATGAGATGCAAATCGTAATGTTTAAGTGCAAAATAAAAAAAAGGTCATTGACAAAATTAAAGAAATATTTAAATCAGGCGACAAACCCAGCGAAGTAAAAAAGCAAGTTAAAATCAAAATAAAAGATAATGTGGAATTTAGGGTTGGGCAAGCTGTATATCCAGTGCTTTTTCACTGGACACTGGACGTTTCCAAATTGTCCAGTGTAATGTCCAGTGCATGTCCAGTGTCCAGTGACATATTTATAAAAAACTTCAATAAATAAATAAATTAGTCAAAGCACAACATATCTGGTCAGATAACTAGTACTCCCAGAGGATTGCTCTAGCTAATTCTTAAAAATGTAGTTAAAATTTTATAATAATGCACTATACCTTTGATTTAATTTAATTTTATTCTTATTTAATTTTAAAATTTAGTTTAATTATTGTATATTAGTCAAAAATTCTGTTAGCGCATACAGTACATTTGAAAAAATTAATAAGCAATAAATATGTTGGCCACATAATACTGTATTTAACTAAATAAGATATCTATATGCAACCAATTTGCTTGCAATTGTAAAGGATAGTATTTCAAATGATGTTAACCTCCCAAAGCAATATGCATGGTAAGCAGGTTTTGAGAGATATCAGGCTTGAAAACATTATAAATATTTTATTATATAGCAGGAACAGGCTTAATAAATTAATTTTTTTAAGTTATCGATTTTAACAGAATTGGTTAATTATCTAGTTTATTTAATTTTTTTTGTTTAAAATTTTAAAAATTATAATTTTTTTTAATTTTTGTTGTCCAGTGATTATTTTTCTTAATCCATTGCTTTTCATTGGACAATTAGGACACTGGACACTGGACAAATTTCCAATTGTCCAATTGTCCAGTTGCCCAATTCTGGTGGAATTAGAACCACAAAAGTTATTTAATGTTACTTGCAGAATTATAAGTTAAACGATTTCACATTTCATTGCGTTAAATGTTATATGACAAATCAAAATACACTCTGTTACTCATAGGCTAATTCATGTTTTTATTATTGCTTGCTATTGCATTTGCGACTATACCTATGTACAGTACTTTGTGCAATTGTTATATGTGCAAACTTTTTTTTTTTACAAAAAACATTTAACATACGCACATACATGCATACATTTTCATTTATGAATGCAACATGCATATATGATGTAAATGAATAGATAAAAAAAGCAAAAACCTATTAGGTAGAATTGATTGAAAATTGTTAATGACTGGTTGAAAATTTTTTAGCTTTTCCGGAATTTATTGCTATGAAAGCAGCTATAAACTGTCAGGCCGGGCAGGTTAGACTAAGACCGGGCTATAATTTGAAGTAACCTGGCTGGCCCAAACCCGTAATTTTCATTGGGCCGGGCTTGGGCTTATAAAATTTTTATGAGTTCAGGCTTAAATTTAGAGATACCTAGCCCGACCCAGCCCATTTCGAACCCTAAGCCTACATGTAGCCTGTATAATCTCTAATTACGGGTTTAAATAGTGATTATCAACTAATTAAATTAGTTGGATTTTTTTTAATTTTTTTTTCAATGTGTTATATATTATATAGTTATAGTATTAATAATTTTTTTTTTCTTTGTGACAGTTTCAGGTTGTCATCTTTGGTGTCGTCAGTTCTAGACTCTTCGTTTTGAATTGGTGTTGTCAGTTCTAGATCCTTCGCTTGGAGTTGGTGTTGTTGCCGTTACAGGAGCTGTTATTTGAAATTGGTGTCATATTCGTTTCGTCATTGGTGCCTTGGTAAATCATGAGTTGCTACTATATATTCCCGAAAATAAGCAACCCTCTAAAATAAGCAACCTCACTGTTTTTTTCAAAAATCTCAAAAAACGCGTTAGCAGTTGCTATACATAAAACTTTTTTTTACTAAGTAAACTTCAAAAGGTCAATTAAGTAAAGTTGTTCAGCGCATAAAAATTTGCTTATAATAAAAATTTGGTGTCATTTGGACAACTTTTTATTAGTACGTTTTTCAATTTTTTCAAAAAACTCAATGTTTTGAAAATAAGCAACTCCTCGTTTTTTCATGTAATTTTTTGCCAAAAAAGGTTGCTTATTTTTGGGAATATACGGTATTGTTGTTGGCTGTTGGTGGGGATTTGTATCATTATTAATTACATTGTTTAGATATATGTTGGCAATGACAGCCTCGGTTTTGTTGCTAGCACGTTATTTCACGGCAATGTTGGCTAATGACAAGGTAGAAGAAGGTTAGAGTATTTTTGTTTATGAATACATACTGATATTCCTTTTTTTTTTCTAGGATGTTCATGAAAATTATAGACAATTGTCTTGGTATTTGGGATATATGCTTTAATTTTCTTTGTCTTGCTTTTTCGATTCATAAATGTGTTACTAACATATGCTTTTTTTTTTTTAGGATTGTAGGCTTCGTTTGTCTTGGAAAATCCTAAAGAGTATGGCTTTGTAGATACGTTTTTGTTTTTTCCTGCTTCTTAACGTGTTACTAATGCTTTTTTTTCTTGTTTCAAATACCTTTAGGGCATTTTTGAACTTTCTTGGGATTTGTAAAATGCATGACTTGCAAGTCCAGGACATATAGATTTATTTTTTCGTTATTGTTTTTGTCTTGTGAATGCATTACTAACGCTTTTCATGTTTTTAAGTTAGGTTTGTCTTGAGAACTGTTTTATGGTTACTATTTCTTTGTTGCTCTTTGGATGTACTAGGTTCATATGTTTTCTTCTTTTGTTTTGATTTTGATTATTTTTTTTTTGCTTTTACTAACTTTTACTAACACCTTTCTGATACTATTACATAATGCCCTCATCATTGGTATCATCATTTTTGGAGTGATAAAAATACTTTAATTGCTGGTATTGTTGCTATTAGATAGTGATTACTTTTGTGGCTATTGCTACTATTATTGGAGTGTAGAAAAACTTAACTTCGTCGGTATTGTTGATGATCGCTATAGTTAGTGTTGCTATTGTTGGATTTATCGTTTTTGCTATTGGGTTAGGGTTTTTGAATTTCTTTGCATTAAGGGTTAGGGTGTTTTGGTTTTGGTTAGATAGTTTTATTGAGTAGGTTTTACTAAGTGGGTTTTATTAGATGGGTTTTATTAAATAGCTGTGATTGGGTAGTTGATGTTAAATAGCTTGTTTTATAATATGATATAATTGTTGTATTATGCCTTTGAAGTGTAATAAATTAATCGTATATATAATAATTTTATAATAACTATATCGATTGATCATAAGGCCTAATAATAATCTTGAGACCTAAAGTTAGAGTTAGGGTTAGCTTTCATTATGCTGAGCTTTGAGAGGGGGTTTTATTATATAATAAATTTTCTGTAAATCATGTAATGGCTTATTGATTATGTCGATCATGTTAATCATGTAATATAGGGTGCACCATGGTGCAGGTGCACCAAAAAATAAAATCCACTTTAATTAGTTAATAAGTTTTTGTCACACTCTACGATTCTTGATTGGTCACACCCTAGTGGAATTAGCTATAATATAACTATTTATATAGTTTTATATATATAGTATATATTATATTATACAAGCTACATGTAGCTGTAGCTACATATAAATTTTTCCTAATATAAAAATTTATATTAAATTTTCACCAAATTTTACTATAAAATTACTATCGCTCACTCACAGACTAGTACTTAATAATTTTTTAATAAAAGTTTAATAATTTTTTAAAAAGAATTTAATAAATGTTTAATAATTTTTAAAAAAAATTTAATAAATATTTAATAATTTTTTAAAAAAAATTTAATAAATGTTTAATAATTTTTTAAAAAAAATTTAATAAATGTTTAATAATTTTTTAAAAAAAATTTAATAAATATTTAATAATTTTTAAAAAAAAATTTAATAAATGTTTAATAATTTTTTAAAAAAAATTAATAAATGTTTAATAATTGCGCAAATTTTCTTTTAATCCAATCTACAGAAGTTACTTGAACTGGATTTTATGTTATATTAATTTTATATTTGCTACGAAACAAATTTTAATTATTTCGTATTTTTTTGAAAAATTACAAATTATATATAATGTATAATAATAAATAAATATAAAATTTTAAACAACTCCTTTTCATCACAGCTTTTCTATTAGTTGATCTTATCATCACCTTGATCAGTTTGATCACTTTGATCAGTTTGACCACCGGTTCCTTGGCTAAAATTGTGAAATTTTGTGAAATCCTGTGAAACCTTGTGAAATCTTGTAAAAACTTTTAAATATTTGCAACAAGCTTGATTATATTATTAAAAATAATTTAGTAGTATTCTTTCAATATAAAATTTGGATATAGATTTATATAAAACAACTTACTTATTCCTACGTTCTTTAGATAAAAAAAAATATTAGAACAATTACGAGAACCATATATCCACCAATTATCCAATTATTTTATTCAAATTTTTAGAAAGATTTTTGTAATGTCTTGAATAATTTAAAAAAATAATTAATTTAATACATTTCTAATAACTTCGCATAATTTTGAAATGTTTCGAAATTAATTAAAGTATATTGTAATGAATTGAAAGTTGATGATTTATATAAAAACTATCCATTATTTACTATTTATAGCAAAATTTAATAAGGATTTTTTTTTTTAAAAATTGATTGTATTTCAAAATCGGCAAGACAATAATACTTTTTATACTATTTCATGGGTTTATATGCATGTTTAGTGAACTTCTACATGGTCTAATATTAGTCTAATGCAGATAATTTTAAAATGTTTAATAATTGCACATAAATTCGCAGATATGCTATAAAAATTAAATAAATGAAATTTTAACTTTTTCAGAGTACTAAAATTGTACTAGTTAAGTTTATTTGATCAGTGGGCTGTGTTTAGTAAATTGTCTGTCTAAAAAATCTTTACTCTGCCACCCAGGTGAAACGGACAGTTAAAAAAAGGCTCCACCAGGTCACCCGATGGGTCACCTGACAGGTCATCTGTTAGGTATGCTGTGCAAAATTAGAATTGATCGTTAAATCACTTAACGGTATCAGGTAATTTTTGAATAATGATAGTAAACAGATCTTGAATTGTGTTCATGATTACAGTTTAAAAAAAATACCTCAGATCATTAAGTCATTTAATAATTTAAAATAAAACAACAATACAAATTACGGGATTTAATTGTTCGATCAATAAGGTAAGGGCTGTGTTATTAATCACTTGATTATTTTTTATCAAAGGCCTACTTCCCCTCCCTTTTCCTTATTATATATATAGTTAGGTTCTTATATATAATTTCAACTTTTTTTACCTCCTTCCCTCCCTAAAAAATCATCTGATTTTTGTCACTCTCCTAATCAATGAGTATTTAAAAGAGGCGGGTCAACCCTATCACCCCTACCTGCAGGTAACTCAGATGATACCCAATTCACTTAATCTTGGTATTCTTCTCTTGTGGTTTCATATGCCATAACATAACCAACGACTTCTCTAGTAATACTATATAGAGTAAAATTAATCAATCACATTAATTCTACTTAAAAAAAATTTAATAAATGTTTAATAATTGCATATAAATTCACAAATATGCTGTGAAAATTAGATAAATGAAATTTGATAACTTTTAATTATTTCGAGAAATTACAAAATGTTTTATTATTTATTCCAGAATACCAAAATTGTGCTAGTTAAGTTCATTCGATCAGTGGGCTATGCTTAAGCTTGGTATTCTTCTCTCATTGTTTCATATGCCATAACATGGCCAACGACTTCTCTGTTAATACTATGTAGAATTAATTAATCGCATTAATTTTCTTAATAAATGTTTAATAATTGCATATATATTTGCAGATATACTATCGTATGAAAATTAAATAAATGAAATTTGATAAATTTTAATTATTTCACATTTTTTTGAGAAATTACAAAGTATTTAAGATTATCATAACAAATTGAATAATTTAAATAATAATGTATTTAATAAATTTTTAATTTTTTCGCATAATTTCGAAATTAATTGAAGTATATTATAATAAATTAAATTAAATATTTATTGAACTTATACATAAATTTTAATTATTTCGAATTATCTCATATCATTTTGAAATATTTTTATGAAACATAATTTTCAATAAATGCCAATATAATAAATTAAATCCTTAGTTTAATTTAAAATATAAACAGGATTTCTATACTTTCAAAAGATATAAATATGATTAAAAACTTCATTTTTTTCGTAAAAAATTTTATTTTCAAATATCTTTAAAATTCTAAATCAAATTGAAATTATTATAATCTTAGAATATAAATTCTACTATTTTTCTTTAAATATCAAATATAATCCTAATCTTGTAAAATGTCTAGCTTCAAATGTTCTTTTTGCAATTGTACTTTTCCATTACGAAATGGATTGAGTAAACATATATCCAAGTGTCTTAGTACTGTTGAAGATGTTTCAGTTTTTGTCAAGAGTTTTCGCAAGTCTTCGCTTTTGATGAATTGCCTCAGGATGATATTAACGAAGATCAATTAGATATTGAATATTCCTTTAAAACCTTTAAAAAAATTTCATTTAAAGATATTAACTTAGTAATCCTGTTCAAAATATTAATTTAGAGAGTAATATTGTGAATTTATCAATTGATGAGAATTGGTCTGAGAATTTAGCAGATATGTTTTTTGAATTAGAGGATAATACATATTCAACAAATTTTGAAGTCGATCCTAATACTAATATTCTTGATGAATTTGAAAATTCTTCGCAAGATTATCATGAATTATCTGATGATATTTTAGTTAGTGCAGATTATTTCGAAGATATGCGAAATAATTCATCTGACAATGAAAATCAAGAATATGATGAATTTTTTAATGAAGCTTATACTGATTTAATGGTTTTGGTTACAAAATATAAACTAAGTAATGCAGCTAGAAATGCAATTATCTTATTCTTTAATAAGCATTCAAATTATTCCAAATCTCCATTACCAAAAAATATTAAATAAAGAAAACTATTTATAAATAATATGAAATCTAATTTGTCATATATGAAAACTAAAGTATTGGATTATGATAATACTAAATATTTCTTATACATATGCCATTAATGAGTTGCATTCAAAATATATTAGAAATTTCTGATATATTTCAAACTTTTGTACTTAAATATGAAGAATTATATAAAACTACTAAGGTATATTAACTTTAATATTATTTTTATATACATATTTATTTTGTTTTTATTAATTAATTTTTTTTTTAAAGGATAGTAAAGAAAATATTTATAAAAAGCAAAATATGAACAATAGTGGAAAACCACTCAAAGTACTTTACCAACTGGTGCAAAATTTTATCCATTATTTTATATTCTGATGCTACCAATTGTGATTCATTAGGTAAAAGTCAGCTTCACCCAATATATTTATTACTTGGAAATATACCTATATGGCGCAGAAAAAACCAGATACAAAACTATTACTGGGTTATTTGCCAATAATAAAATTCTAATTTAGGAAAAGAAATAAAAAGACAAATATTTTATAAATTTTTAGATATAATTTTAGAACCAATTCAATCATTCTCAAGAAATAAAACTAATTTGTTACTTAATAACAAATTTATTTGGTTCTATCCAAAAATTTCAACAATAATCGCAGATTGGCCAGAAGCTGCAACCTTTTGCTTAACATATAAATCAACAAAGTCTAAACATCCTTGCCATTTTTGTTTAGTAAAAAGAGATAATTTAACAAATACAAATCTTATTAAAAAAGATATGGAACTTAGAAATCATAAAAACATGCAATACTATTATAATAAGAACAAAGGACAAACAGTAAGCATTGAATTGGTACCAAATATTTTTTGGAAATTTAGATAAATTTAATATTCTAATTAATTAAATATGCGAATATGTTTAAAATATTTCGAATAATTTTAAGATTTAAAATTAATTTTACTATAACAATTTTTAAATTAATTTTAAAATTTTCAAAACATTGCAAAATATTTAATATTAATTTAACAATTTTTAAGATAATTTTAAAACTTTAAAATATTTTAAAATAACTTAAATTATTTTAAAAAAAGATTAAAATTCATAATATACAGTATAATATATAATTTAATATCAATTTTTTATTTTAGAAATATCAATATTTACGAAGCTACGGTAATTGATAGAATGCATCATTTAGATTTGGGATTATTTAACTATCAAATTACTTTTATATATGATCTTTTAAAACAATCATATAGAGCTCAATACTTGATAAAGTGGATAAAAGATTAGCAAATATTTCTGTATTTCCGAAACTTAAAATATTCAAAAATAGAATTCAATCACTTTTTAGAATTACTGCTAATGAATATCATAATCTTATGAAAGTTATGATATTTGTTCAGGATAACTTAGATATCAGTGAAGCATTAAATAAAAAGTTGTAATAATATGTATATTATGAGTCGATCTGAAGAATTCGATAACCAAAGTTTGAAAGATTTTGAGGTAATTTGCAATATTTCGAATTTATTCAAATTTATTTATTGATATTTTAATATTTTAATTAACTAATTTTAATAACTAATATTAATATAATTATTTCTAGAATTTAATAATAAATTGGGCTCAACAGTTTATTTATATTTTTCAAACAAGTACTTCATCAGAATTAAAGTTTCCAAAATTACATTTATGAGTATACCATACTATTGATTTAATTAAAAAGTATGGTACTTTAAATGGGTTCTCCACTAATAAACAAAATATAGAAATTCAAATAATAAAATTGGTAATTATTTAAATTTTTTTAATAATATTTAGTATTTTTATAAAACTTTACTAAATTATTTTAAATTAAATAGATTCAGAGGCAGGCTATTGCAATGAAATTATTATTAGGCAAATCAAAAAATTTTAAAACTATAAGCCCTTATAAATTTACAAATTTAATTTGAACTTTTAATTTAAATAATGCTCAGGAATTTATTAACCAACAATTAAAAGACTATAATTCAATTCTAAAATATATTTTGGTCTTGAAAATTTTTTAGAACATTTAACTATATATTTTAATTTAACAAATGTTAATTTAGGTAATTATATAGTTAAAATATATGGCTCAATAACTTTAGAAAAGGGGGCTATAATTAGAGCAACTGATAATTTTTATGAAAAAGCCTGGTATAGCAATGTAGCAGTTGCTATAAATTCTGAAGAACTATTTGAATATATATTAGATCAAGGAATCTGTTATGGACAGGTATTTTTCATGGTTTAATTTTTAATTTTTAATTTTTTAAAATACAGTATTAATATAAATTTTTAATATTTAATTTTTAGATATATTTATTAGTGAAACTTGAATATAATAAGAAATTTTTAACACATAATCTAGCATTAATTCAGTGGTATGATTTTAAATCTGACAGGAATTCATATTATTATGATATTCTAGCCTTAAATTAACAGAATTATTTAATATAATTGATATTGAAGCAATTAGAAATCAAGTTCATGTAATTCTCCACTTTGACAAAACAAATGAATATTTAGTAAACAAATATATTTTTTAATAAAAAATTTTAAACATAATTAAAATTATTTAAAAGTTTTCGAAACTATTAATTATCACAATTATTTAAATAAACTAAAATATCTAAAAATAAAAAAGTATTTCAAATATATTTAAAAACCTGAATAATTAAATTATTAATAAAACAAAATTAGATATTTTATTATAAGAGCATTCTGAAAAATTCAAAATATTTTGCACAATATAAACATTATTTTAAATGTAACAAAATATTAAACAAAGTAGAAAGACAGAAATTAAATTATATGACAAAAATTCGAAAGTATTCACAAGATTTTAGAGTATTTAAAATTTTAAAATATTATATTTATTTATAAGTCAAATTTAATAATATAAAAGATAAAAAATATAATAATGTAATAAATAAATAAAAAATAAAAATATAAAGTAATTGTGGGTATTGTAGCAGATATGGGTTTTGTGGCGGATCTACTATAACTTGTGACCCATCAGCCCAATCTAAACAATTTTTATACCATTCGAATAGTCTCATTAAGATGATTCAAATGGTACAAAAATCAGTTGATTTCGATCATTGGGTCATAAGATATTAGTGTTTGAATATTAAATTAAATTTTTTGAAAAAAACTAATACATTATATTTGGACTATACATGAGGACGAAAGCATTTCGGGTTCTAAAACCCGAAATTAAAATTTGAAGACGAAATTGTTTTTGACCTATTTTATTTGAAAGATGAAATTATTTGATCCTTTTTTTGAATAGACGAAATTATAAGGAACATATCTATATAAATTTTATTTGCTCTTTCTTATAAAAAATTTTAATTTCCTCTAATGAAGACGAAATAGGCCTTTTTTAAAAATCAATTTCGGTGGCATCACTAATTCGGACACTATTCTAACACAAATATCTTGTGCCCCAGTAATCAAAATTAAACAATTTTTATGCCATTCGAATTGTCTCGATGAGACGATTCAAATGGTATAAAAATCGTTTGGATTGGACCAATAGGTCACAAGTTATTGCAAATTCTGCCACAATACCCTTATCCACCACAATATCCTTTCCAATTTCATGTAACATATAATTATAAATAACTTGTGATTCTATAATCCAGATTGAACGATTTTGGTACCATTCGATTCGTCTCATCGAGACAAATTGAATGGTATCGAAATCATTCAATTTGGATCAATTAAATTTAGAGTTATACCAAAATTCTCTTAACTCCGCCACAATATCCATACTTACCTTATAATAAAAAAAATTGAAAAAAAAAATTTAAAAAAAACAGTAAAAAATAAATATAAAAAATAATTGCGAGAAAAAGCATTAAAAATAAAAAATAAGATTAAAAAAAAATAAATAATAAAAACAATAAAAAAAATTTTAAACCAAAATTATTGAGACTCTTGGTAACTAGCACCTTTTTGAAAACTTGCACCAGCAGTAGGGTAGGAGGCACGCAAAATTATTTGGGCATGCCCCTAAGGGGCATGCCTCAGACTGGGGCATGCCCCTTCTTATTGTGCCCGGGGCATGCCCCTCTATATAAAATTATGTATAGTGCTATGCATGTCATCCAATCAGATGCATGGATTTGAGAGTATATATACTATGAAATATACTTACCTACGTACGTATAACTTAAAATACATTTGATCAAGCTTGATCAAGCTTGAACGTTTAGAATTTAGTAATTTATTTTAGTTACTAACACTAAGATTTTTTTTAATAAGTGAATTTTATTGCTCTATATCTCGTTACAGAAAAATACATGTAAAATAATACAATGGTACAGTATAACTAAATATTTATTTTTTTTTTACCTTTTTTATTTTAACATTATTTAATTCTATATATATCTATATATATTTTATGGATTTTCAAAAAAAATATCATCAATGGACCAATCACCTTCTTGATCAGTTTGCTCCACACCAACTTGAGATAAATCTTCGTGTACCTCTTGATCATGCTCTAATAGTGAGAAGTCGAATAATTCTTCTAAAAAAAATGTTTCATGCTTCTCAATTATAACTTCTTCAAGCTCCTCATTTAATTCTTCTTGCTGTTCATTCTCTTCGTCGGTAAAGATGTCTGAATTTTCATTATCATCGCCTAAAGATTCAGAAATGGCTTTACTTTGTTTCTTAGACTTGGTAAGGACTTTTTTTTTGAGTTCATTTTTAAGCTGCCCAAGTATCGAAAGATTAGATGGTACTAACTTATTTCTTATTTTTGATTTAATTAAACCAAGTGATGAAATAAGTCTTTCACACCCAGCTCCGTGAGGAACAATAGAAAAAATCTTCATTGCAAAACGGCGCAATTGAGGTGCATTTCCAGTAAATTCAGCCCAAAATGTTTGCGGAGTTTTTGAAGACCGTATGTTATTAAATGGGGGATGATTATATTTATAATTAATTAATTCTTTATATAAAAAACCTGTTTCATTTTTTTGGAAATTCCACACTTTGGCTAATTCGAGTGATGCATAGATCACTTTATCTGTATCCATTTTTTTAGATATAGCCAGTTGCTTATGGGCTGGAGAAAGAAAAAATGCGATAAAATAGATGTTGCTATTAAACTCTTTTGCACGTCTATTAATAACCGTAAGAGCATGAGCCTGAAAACCATTAATAGGAACTTCAAGCTGGGATATTTCTTGGTGAATGTTAATAAGTTCTTTAAAGATATCAGCTAGAGTAGAGTCATTTGACTCTAATCTTCCAATAGCATCAACGACTGGCTTAATTACTTTCGTCAACGTATCATTTGTGGCAAAATGATATCTATCATAGATGATGTTCTTGATTGTTGCACTCTCAATCTCAGGATATTTGAAATTCCTAGTTTCGCTCAGTGAAAGGCAATACTGGAACCCTTGTTCGTAAGTTGATACACCCATGCAAACTTTAGCAAGTGAATACCATCTTGTTTCACAGAATTTAGATAAAAAGTGGTTAATTCCTTTCTTATTCTGCCAGTTTCGCAACTCTCGACTCCATATGTGTTACGAATTAAAAAAGTTAACCAGTTTTTGATTTTTCTTACAAGTGGTGACAACATCGGAAAACCCAGCAATATCCTTAGTGATCAAGTTGAAAACATGTAGACAACAACGGATAGGGATTATATTATGGTGCTCTTCCTAAATTTTATAATTAATATAAGTATAATATAAGTCTAAAATTTTTGATAACACACATACATTTTAATTATAGCTTTAATATACTTACATTTAGGAGTCGCCGCATTTTATCCATATTTGAAGCATTATCAGTAACAATAGCGATGGTGGATAATATTTGGATACCATTTGAGGATAGGACTTCTTTTACTTTGGTCTTGAGGAATTCGCTTGTGTGACGATATGCAAACAGATCAAGAATATCCATTACGATTTCCTGACGCTCTTTGAGAGCCATAAACCCGTAGATAGAATTCCCAGAATTATCAGTCCATCCATCTAGAAAGATTGTAAGGTCCATGAGAGAAGGAAGTGTATTTAACTTTTCTTGAAGATGATCAGAGAACAACTTGGTTAAAAGACGCCCTTTGATCATATCTCGGGAAGGAAGATGGTAAGAAGGATTTAATTCATAGAGAAATTCTTGAATATACGGATTTTTAACAATGTAAAAAGAATGATTTCCATATATAATAGCTTTTAAAAAGGTTTGATAAAGTTTTTCAGATTGTGTTTGGGGCAGAGGTCGAGCATACCAATTAAGAGTACTTTGACGTTGGGAAGGTGTAGATGGCTGTTGTGTGCTATCACTACTTGATTGTTCAACAGGGCCATTCTCATTATCACGGATACGTTTACGGGATGCAGAACTTTCTTCAGAAACTATCTGAAGATAAGCAGCCTTTTCTAAAGGAGGCCAATCACTACACCGAGTGACGTGCTGATGAAGCCTATCAGTCTTGCCACTAAATTCATTCAAACAATATTTACATTTTGCAATGTATCGATTTCCTCCTCCTTTTTCTTCAGAACGATAAAAACCAGTCCATCGTTTACTCTGTGTTGTAAGTGGTTGATCAAAACCAGCAGGGATTTCCATATTAGCAGAATTTGATTTTATTTTGTGATTTTTAGAGATTTAAGTATTCTTAAACTGACTTTAATATTTTAATTGCACTATTTATATTTTTAACTGATTTATATTTGTGATTTATTTTTATAGGATAGCCTTTAAGGAATATTTAATGAAAAGAAACGCTTAGGTTTAATAGTGCGAGTGTGTTAGTTTCAGGTAATTTAGATAATAAAAGTAATGCGAGGGTTAGCGATATATGCATGATGAAAATAAGTATAGCGATTTTATAAGATGTATAATCAAAGTCAGAAAATAATTTAATTAATAAATATGTGATTACGAGAAATAATTAAGAATTCAAAGCTTTGTTAAAGTAAAATAGAAGCAGAATTGAATTCTGAATTTTTATTAAGTAAAAAAATAAGTGTTTAAATATTTTATTTTAAATATCAAATTTTTACATCTTCGCCAAGACTATCAATTCTCTTCCCACTATTATACATAATACCTCACACCATTTTCTAATTATACTCCTTCAACAATTTCGCTTCTTGCATTAAACTGGTCAATTTTGAATCTATGTTCAACTTATTTAGACAGGAATGATTATTTCGCTACTATGCTATTTAAGTATGATATTTCACACCACTTTTCTAACTTACGCCTTCCCAATAAAATACAAATCCAATCGCGTTACAATGTTAGACGATAACAATATTATATATATCATGTCATATGATAGAGAATCATGTCATATAATTAATATATGACACTTCATATGAGACCATAACGATAATATGTCCAACACTGCGTAATTATGCCTCACACTTATTTAGGAGAATCATTCATTCGATTTGCTATATACGTACGCCACTAATCCTCTTTAAAAATCACCATGAATATGTAATAACCGCATCTGGAATTAATAAATATTGATATGATAACTATATCTGGGTAATTCAAAAGCAATATATAGGCAAACCTGTGCATGTATATATATACATATACATGCATATTCTTCTTTTATGTAGTCTTTTGGTTGCCGTGATTAGAGTGTCCAATTTCTGCTACTTACGTACTCTAAAAGTTCTGCCGTGTTTACTGTCAAATTAAAGATTTGTGGTGACTATAAAAATAGTATTAAAAAAAAAA
>QKWP01001146.1:124770-147282 GCA_003550325.1 Gigaspora rosea | reverse complement strand
CTCAAATTCAAATCAAATCAAATATTGGATCAATTTGAATTTGATCAAATCAAATTGACCCTGATTTGAATTTGATTTGATTCAAATATTTGAATTTGAATTTGATTTGAATTTGAATTTTTAATAGTAATTTTCAAATCAAATCAAATATTTGTCAAATTTGGCCATATTTGAATTTGATCAAATCAAATATAGTCAAATTTGAATTTGAATTTGATCAAATATTTGATTCAAATATTTGAAGATCAAATCAAATTCCAGAACCCTAATTGTGATGACTTTTTTCAGAATTATCCGCAATTTCTTAAGGAGTAGTTGTTGATTCGCAGAATAATACAGGACTTGTAGAGGAAGCATAATCTCATTTGCTTCTCTTAGTCTAAATATTATTTGTAATATCAAAAAATTTATATAATTAAAAAAATATAGTGCACAGCTTTATTAGAATATAATCTTTATTTTTACTATTTTGGATGTTTGCGACTTTCTTCGCTTTTTTCTGCTTTCTCTTACTTCTCAACAACCTCTTCATCACTTGTTTCTTCGTCCAAGGCTAAAGGGAGAAACTTCTTACCTTTTTGCAATTTGCACTTTTTTTTTGAAATTTTTGATTTTCATTTAATTAAATTTTATTATTTTTTAATTTTAAAATATTTAGCAAATATTTAGTTTATTTTACTTACTAAATTTTTTATAAGTCTATCTTTCATAATATCTTTCCTTATTGTGAATTTTTTATAATATTGGCTTAGCGTTACTTGGCATACTATAATGGCATATGCTATTTTCATATCCGATAGTATTGTAGTAGGCCATACTTTTGAAAAGATTCTTGCCATATATGTGTCAATTGGGTCAGAGGATATTGGAGTAAAAAGCTTTTTTATAGCAAAACTTTGTTTTGTCAGAAGTTTTCCACTCTATAATTTTTGATAAAGCTACATTTGTATTTATTGAATCCAAATTGTTTTCACCAAATACTGAAAATAATGCTTGTTTAATTTGTATAGTCAAAGCACTTCGTAATGATCAATGCTACTTTAATAGCTAAAAATTTAATATAATTATTATAAAGTTAAATAATTTCGAAATATTTTGAATATATCTAAATATTTAGAGGTGATTATATTATGCAAAAATTAAAAATATTTCTAAATATTTCAATATATTTGAAAACAATTATTTTTAACATATTTCGAAATAATTTGAAACGGTTCGAAATAATTCAAACCATTTAAAAATATTTAAAAATTTAATAAAAAATTAAAAAACTTACAGGTCCGGCAATGTTCTGCTTATAATAAGTGGCCCATCTTTTGTCTGAAAGGCTTTCATAATATTCATCTGATTCTTCGACAAATATTTTTTTGCAGCTTCCTTATATTCTTCTTCAAAAGAGTATATTGCAGTTTTAATTAATATTTTCACTATAGCTTCAACTGTTCACTGTTTTAAAAAGATAAAAGATAAATATTCTTAAATATTTTAAAATAATTAAAAAAATAATTAAAAAATTTACCTGAATAAAACTGTTTTCATAAGCTAGGTCAAAGCTTTCTGACATTCTTTCTTCAACTTCTGCCAATTTTCGATCCATCTGATTAATTTTTTCAGATAGATCGTCAAGTTTATTTAAAATTTTATTTAAAGTTCCTGAAATATCTTAAAAATTAAAAAAAGTTAATTATAATTTTATGATTAAGTAAAAAAAAAAATTAAAAAGCATAAAATATTTAATACCTTCAGGATGTCTTGAAGTAACTTGAGTAGCTAGTGACGATGGTCCACCTTTAGAGATAACACTTTCAGAGATAACAGAACGCTCAGTTGATACCTCTGAATCGTTTCTTTTATTTCCTGCAAGCATTTGTACAAAAACACTTGGATTTCTTGCAAGTTTTTTGGTAATTTTCAGCATTTTTCGAAATTAAAAGATAAGTAAAAGTAGTATATAAAATAAATAAATATAATAGAAAATAATAATAATAAAAAATAAAAAAATAAAAATACAAAGTTGATCATAAACATTTCCCACCACAAAGCGTTGCTCAACACAAATGTTCCCATCACAAAATGGTGCTCATTTTTTTACAAGTCATTACCACAAGTCGTTGATTACCATCATAATATAAAGTATTGTATTGTGTGTGGATTGGTTAATGTCATGTTATTTGTGTTGGAATATAATCGATATTCTAATTTAAAAATTTTCTTATTTCGTATTACTTATAGACATGTATTGTATTGTATATAGATTGTTTAAGGTTATGTTATTTGTGTTGAAATGTAATCAACATTTCAGATTTAAAAATTTTGCTTATTTTGTATTACTTACAAACTGTCATATTGTATTGTATCGTTGAAAAAGCCATGACCACTACAGACACAACCATAGTACCCATAACACCAACACGCACATCAGTTGCTGTATTTTACTTTGCTGCTGCAACAACAACAGGTATGTAGATTGGTTAAAGTTGTGTTATTTGTGTTGGAATATAAGTGACACTTCTGATTTAAAAATTTTCTTATTCTGCATTACTTACAGACTATTGTATTGTATTATATTAGGTATGTAGATTAGTTAAGGTTATGTTATTTGTGTTGAAATATAATTAATATTTCTGATTTAACAATTTTTTTATTCCATATTATTTACAAATTCGAACCCAAGAATGTTTGCCCTGTTGTATTGTATCAAATATGATATGTAGATTGATTAAAGTTATGTTATTTGCGTTAGAATATGATTAACATTTTGATTAAAAAATTTTCTTATTTCATATTACTTACAGACTGTCGTATTGGTTAAAGTTATGTTATTTGTGTTGAAATATAATTGACATTTCTGATTTAAAAATTTTCTTATTTTACAGACTGTCGTATTGTATTATATCAGGTATGTAGATAGTTAAGATTATGTTATTTGTGTTGGAATATAATCGATATTTCTGATTTAAAAATTTTCTTATTCTGTATTACTAACAGACTGAAAAAAGTTATAACTATAATGAACACGACTATAGCAGCCATAACCAACTACCACGCACATCAGCCACCACTTTTTACTTCGCCGCTACAACAACAACAGGTATGTAGATTAGTTAAGGTTATGTTATTTGTGTTGGAATATAAGTGACATTTCTGATTTAAAAATTTTTTTATTCTGTATTACTTACAGACTGTTGTATTGTATTAGGTATGTAGATTGGTTAAAGTTATGTTATTTGTGTTGGAATATAATTGACATTTCTATTTAAAAATTTTCATATTACTTACAAACTGTCATATTGTATTGTATTATTGAAAAAGCTATGACCACAATGGACAAGACTATAGCAGCCATAACCAATCATCACGCACATCAGCTACTAGGGTTCCGCAATTTGATTTGATCTTCAAATATTTGAATCAAATATTTGATCAAATTCAAACTCAAATTTGACTATATTTGATTTGATCAAATTCAAATATGGCCAAATTTGATTTGATTTAACAAATATTTAATTTGATTTGATAAAAATTCAAATTCAAATCAAATTCAAATTCAAATATTTGAATCAAATCAAATTCAAATTAGAGTCAATTTGATTTGATCAAATTCAAATTGATCCAATATTTGATTTGATTTGAATTTGAGGAACTCTATCAGCTACCACCTTTTACTTTGCTACTAAAACAATAACAAATATATAGTTAAGGTTATGTTATTTGTATTGGAATATAATTAACATTTCTGATTTAAAAATTTTCTTATTCTGTATTACTTACAGACTGTTTGTATCAGGTATGTAGATTGGTTAAAGTTATGTTATTTGTGTTAGAATATAATTGATATTTATAAATTTTCTTATTCTGTATTATTTACAAACTGTTATATATTGTATTGTATCATTGAAAAAAGCCACAACCACGATGGACATGACCATAGTAGCCATAACCAACTATTAAGTATATTAGCTGCCACCTTTTACTCTGTTGCTACAACAACAACAACAGGTATGTAATTAGTTAAGGTTATGTTATTTGTATTGGAATATAAGCAATATTTTTGATTTAAAAATTTTCTTATTTCATATTACTTATAGACTGTCATGTATTAGGTATGTAGATTGGTTAAAGTTATTATTTGTGTTAGAATATAATCGACATTTTTGATTAAAAAAATTTTCTTTTTTTGTATTACTTACAGACTGTCATATTGTATTGTACATAAATTGGTTAAGATTATGTTATTTGTGTTGGAATATAATTAATATTTTTGATTTAAAAATTTTCTTATTTCGTATTACTTACAGACTATCATATTATATTGTATTAGGTATGTAGATTGGTTAAGGTTATGTTATTTGTATTGGAATATAATTGATATTTCTGTTTTAAAAATTTTCTTATTCCGTATTACTTACAAACTGTTATATTGTATTGTATCATTAAAAAGCCACGACCATGATGAACACGACTATAGTAGCTATAACCAACTACCATGCACATTAGCTACCACTTTTTAGCTCTGCTGCTGCAACAACAACAGGTATGTAGATTGGTTAAAGTTATGTTATTTGTGTTAAAATATAAGCGACATTTCTGATTTAAAAATTTCTTATTCATATTAATTACAGACTATCGTATTGTATTGTACCAGGTATATAGATTGGTTAAAGTTATGTTATTTGTGTTGAAATATAATCAACATTTTTGAGTTAAAAATTTTTTTATTCTGTATTACTTAGAGTATTGTAAGGTTATGTTATTTATGTTAAAATATAATTGATATTTTTAATTTAAAAATTTTTTTATTTTGTATTACTTATGAACTATCGTATTGGGTAAGTTAAAATAATAACTTAAAAATTAATAATTTAATTAAATAAATGAATAATTTGAAAAAGATAATTTTTTTAAAAAAATTTAAATTAATTAAGGGGTTATTTATATCCTGCGGGGGTGGGTATTCTTATTTTTCGCATCTCCGATCATACCAATCAGATGATTGAATTTTGTATAACGATCAAATGTAATCAAGACAAAAAATGTAAACAAAAATTTAAAAATATAACTATTCTAAAGAAAAATTAAAAATATTATAAAAAAATTTTTTCACCTATATGTAAAATCTCACGCTGAACAAGTTTACTTAGAGAACTTAAGAAGATTATCTTAGTAGACTTTTAAGATATTATCAAAAAACTAAAGAAAAAATACAAAAATGAAAATATTCTAAAATTCTATTAAGATAATCTTTGTTTGGCGCCTAAGTAAACTGGTTCAGCATGAAATTTTGCATATAAGCGCATTATCTAAAAGTATTTTTTATTAATATTATATAAGATATTGTTAAAATAAAAAATAACTCCAAAATTATAATTTAACAATTAACCAATCAAAATTGAGATGTGAGATGCAATGTAGATCGCTGGATGCGAGACATACATTTTTCTATTAATTAATGATAATTTAAAAAGTATTTTTTTTTAAAATAATTTAAAAATAAAAATATATATAAAGTTAATAATAAAAAAATGGAAAATTATAAATGGCGACCCGTCGCCATGGCGACCCTATATGATCGGCCAATCAGATTTAAGATTGGTGATCATATACCAGTAGCTTGTCTCCGGGATACCCGATTCGATCTAGATACCCGATTCGATCTAGATCAAATCTACAGGTAAATAGATTTTTTTTAATTTTTTTTTCATTTCGCACGATTTAAATTCTGTATTTTTTTTTGCTATCTTTAGATAAGTACATTTTTTTTCTTCTTTTTTTGCTTTTGCTATCACTAACTTCTCTCTTCTTTAGGTCTTTTGGCTTTGACTTGGTTCTGAGGACGGAAAAGCGTTAGGAGTGACTTCACTGAAGCTGAGCTGCGAAATGAGTGAGGTTTGGGCTGGTCTTTAGGTCTTTTCGTTTAAAATCGGCTTCAACTTGGTTCTGAGGACGGAAAAGCGTTAGCAGTGATTTCGCTGGAACTGAGCTGCGAAATAGGTGGGGTTGGAGCTGGTCTTCTTTCTTCAGATAAGTACCAGCCTTTTTTTTTTTCTTCTTCTTTGTTGTTTTTGTCTTTTCACTGCCGCTAATTTCACTCTTTTCTTCATTTTGTAGATGCCGTCTTTCGTGTTCTTGTAGCTGGCATTTTTTTTAAGTTGAGACGCGAAATGGTGTTGGGCCAGTTTTTAGATAAGTGCTAGTGGGGTTCTTTTTATTTACTATCGTACTGTAGTTTTTTTTTTTTTTTTATATAACTCTATCTTTTTTTTAGTTGCTTTTTTTTCTGGAGTCATTCTTCTTGGAGCTGTCGTTCTTGGTGTTGTTCTTAGAATGGGAGTTGAGATCTTTGTCGGTTTACTATAAGTGTATTTTTTTTTTACTAGTTTTTTTTTTTTGTTACGGGTACTAACTTCTCTATTTTTTTATTTTTTCTTGGAGTCGTTGTTCTGGGAGTCGTTGTTCTGGGAGTCGTTGTTCTTGGAATCGTTGTAGTACTGGGGTGCAGATCTTTGTCTGTTTGTATTTTTTTTTTTTACTATTTTTTTTTTGGTTATGGGTACTTTTTTTAGGTGCTTTGTTTCTTGGAGTCGTCGTTCTTGGAGTTGTCGTTTTTGGAGTCGTTGTTCTTGGAGTCGTTGTTCTTGGAATCGTTGTTCTTGGAGTCTCGTTCTTGATCTGAGAAATGAGTGCTTCGTGGAAAATCAGTCGAGTCGGGGGTTCCATTATGGGTGCGTGGGGCTGGGCGAAGTATTTTTTTAGATTAGGATTTTTTTTTAAAAAAAATAAAAAAAGTTCGGGTTGTACCCGTTAGTGATAAATAGATTTGTTTTTTTTTTTTTTTTTTTTAACTTGTAGTTTCGTGATATTTTAGATGATCGATCGATCAAAATCGGTCCTGTGAATCACGTGTACGCCGATTTGCTCTTCACAAATTGGCCGTCACGTGACTCATATAATCGATTTTGATTGGTCAATCACGGGGTCACCATGGTGACGGGTTGCCATAAACTAACGCTCTAAAAAAATAAGTTAAAAAAAGTTAAACTAAAAATTTTATATTAAAAAAAGGAAAATTATTCATGGCGACCCCATATGATTAGCCAATCATTGACTGGATTTAGATCGGTCTACAGGTAAATTTAGATTTTTTTTTTACTATTTTGTTTTTTTTCCATTCGCGCTAATGCTTTTTTGGACTTTCTTTAGATAAGTAAAAATTTTTTTCTTCTTTTTTTGTCGTTTATTTTTTTTTACTTTACAGGTACTAACTTTCTTTTTTTTAGTTGCTTTTTTTCTTAGAGTAGTCGTCCTTGGAGTCGTCGTTCTTGAAGTCGTTGTGCTTGGAGTTATCATTCTTTGAAGTCGTCGTTTTTGGAATTGTCGTTCTTGGAGCCATCGTTCTTGGAGTCGTAGTTCTTGGAGTCGTCGTTCTTGAAGTCGTTGTTCTTGGAGTCATCGTTTTTTGGAGTTGTCATTTTTGGAATCGTAGTGGGAGTCAAGATCTTTGTTAGTTTAAGAGTTTTTTTTATTAGTTAGTTTTTTTTTTGTTATGGATCTAACTTCTCTCTTTTTTTAGGTATTTTTTTCTTGGAGTCGTCATTCTTGGAGTTATTCTTTGAGTCGGCATTCTTGGAATCGTCGTAATGAGAGTTGAGACCTTTGTCGATTTAAGTAGTTTTTTTTTTATTAGTTCGTTCATTTTTTTTGTTACAGGTACTACTTTCTCTCTTTTTTTAGGTACTTCTTTTCTTGGAGTCATCGAAGTAGTAGGAGTCGAAATCTTCGTCAGTTAAGTAGATTTTTTTTTTTTTTACTAGTTTGTTTTTTTTTTGTTACAGGTACTAAATTCTCTCTTTTTAGATCTTCTTTTTTTGAAATCGTCGTTTTTGGAGTCGTTGTTCCTGGAGCCATTGTTCCTGGAGTCGTCGTTTTCAGAGTCGTTCTTGGAGTATCGTTCTTGAGAAGAAGTAGGTACTTTTGGTGTCTTCGTTTTGTCTCCATGGAAAATTGGTTGATCTGTTATGAATGTGTGGGGCTGGGCAAAGTATTTTTTTAGATTTCATTATGTATCGTTATGTATCGTTGATTTTTTTTTTAAAAAAAATAAAAAAATTTCGGGTTGTACCCGGTAGTGATAAATAGATAGCTTTGCTCTTTTTTTTTTTTTTTTTTTAATTTGTAGTTTCATAACGTGATATTTTTAGATGATCTCGATCATAATCGGTCCCGTGAGTCACGTGTTCGACTGATTTGCTCTTCGCAAATTGGTTATCACGTGACTTATGTGATCAATTTTGATTGGTTGATCGAGGGTTGGCATAAACTAACGCTCTAAAAAAAATAATAAAATAATTTTAAACCAATAAATATAATGAAAAAATGTGCTTGTCACCGGTGGTGACAGTAACCAGATTAGGGTTAGGGCTAAATTTAGAATGAGAAGGTTTATTATATAATAAAATATCTTTTTTTTTTTTAAAATTTGACGGCCTTGCTAGAGCCTAACTAGTTTATTAATCCTGAGAAGTTTACATTGTAAACGAACTAATATATCCACTATTATATAGGTCCAACATCATCTGGCTACTTCTAAGAGTGCCCAAATGCAACTCGTCACACCAAACTCCTGAGAAAATAGAGTCTCAACGTCAGTGCTGTCAAGTTTATAGGATTTCTTTTAAATCCCTCCCACTTAGCATTAATAGTGGGTCAGATAATAATAGCATGTACTATTATCTGTATACTACTATTCAAGAAAAAATGAGATATAAAAGAAATAAAAGGGGCGTAAAAAAAAAGGGAAAATAGCATCGAACCTAAACGAAAAACCAAAAACAACATCAAAAGGAAAAGATGTAAAATGAGAGAAACAAAGAAAAAGCCTTTAAACAAGGCAGAACTGACTAATCCTATCTAAAAAAAACTAGAAAAAAGAGAGGAGATAACAAATACTAATACTAATACTAATACTAATACTAATACTGCTAATGTTTAAAAAATTATAATACTGCGCAGCATAATTCTGCCAAAGTATTATGTATATAAAAGAGAAAAAACTAAACTATGTCTAATAGAAAGTTCTAGAAAGAAATTTCATCTCGAATTTTCCACCAAAACATCTCACGTGTCATTCGTTTATTCGCAGGATTCAAATTCACTTGTGACTGATTCCGATTAGATAGACGTATTCCCAAATTGGAAGGAGTAAACACTGCCGATCTTTTGGAGGGGGTAAACTGAATTGCCTACTTTTTGGCGAAATTTCGAAAAAACCAAAGAGAGATAGCAGGGTAACCAAAACTTGTAAAGAGTGTAAGTTTTACGTTTTGTAGAATAGTATAGATAACCAAAAGTATGTTTCTGTCTAGACTTCCACATCTTTTGACAAAAAACTCCAGAGTTTTAGCCCTACTACGTTTTCTATAGCAACGAAGTCTTCTACCCGGAGGACCAAACCCACAAGGAAAAATCTTTTTCAGCTCTATTTCAGTCTTCTCACATGCAATCTGAAGTCCTGTATCCAAGTTGCTTCTAGATAGAGTTTTTGTTATGTATAAAAATACTAACTACAAAATTTTCGTAGGTCAGTGCTTATGGGAAGTTTTGGTCCAGAGGATCGTCGGAAAGAGTTGTGAAAAAAGTTTTGTATATAATAAAATATCTTAAGAAGCATTTTTAGCTAAAAAAAAAATATTGTTTTTATAGGCACAATTTGAAGTTAGAGAATTTCTATTTGTACCTGGTGGGTATATACCCACCCCTACAGCAAACCAATTAGATTTTAGGATCTTGTGTAATGTAACACAATCCAAATTTGCAAAACAAACATTCATTTTATTAAAAATTGCTTATTGATTAAAATTTGCATAGAAAACCACCTTTCATGCTCTAATAAAAAGTTTTTTTTAAACGATTTTACTATATAATTGCCAAACCCTAACCCTAAACTTGGTGCTTACCCTAACCCTAAACTAACAAATACAAAAATTTAATTCTATAACATAGTTAAATATTGTTATTTTTGTAACTGGGTATTTGACTCTATGAATAAAAATTTTGTAGTTTGTATAACCGGGTAGCATACCCTAAGGGTAAATTTAGTTTTTTTCTTGAAGTTATTGCGGTTTGTAATTTTTTAAATTTTTTTGTCATACCTAATCTAGCAATTTGATTGGCTTAGAACTGTAACCACGGTTACTAATAGATTCGCCCAAATATAATAATTTAATTGATGATCCGCCAGTTATCTGGACAAAATGATCTACAATTACTAAATATGTATGTCGCAAATTTACTAATTAAAAATCAGGATTTGAATAGCACAAATTTTGTAAAATTGTGTTACATAAAATATTATTCGTCCATTTTTTTAATTCGTCGTTAGTTTTTACAAACCTCGGTACTAGTGCTCAATACAATCCGCAACTGAATTGGATCTATAATCTGATTAGTCCAAGCATTTTGAGTGTCAAATTTTTGGCTTGCTTGTGTCCAATACGAATACGGGTAGTGCGCTTTCGTCGACAATCACTTCACCGATATGTCTTCAGGCTTAGAATTAAAGTTAAGGATTAGTGCAATTTTAAAAAAATTTGTCGGCGAAATAATTGTTGGCGAAATAAGCATGGCAAATTAATTGTTGGTGAAACAAGGTGTCGGTGACTTGATTGTCAATGAAATGACACGTATCCATCGAATACTACCCAGTATTATATTTATAATTTGCTAGTTTTTTTCTTTTGTCAGCATTCATATCTAAGATACTTGGTTTAACAATTCAAGTTAACCTAATTATCTTTTTATATCGGTGATTTCATTAAATATAAGCTACAAATTATGAAGCGGCAATAAAGTAGATTCCTCTTAGTAGGCGATATTCAGAAGAATAGTGGTGAGCTTTGGCAACCTGGTTAGAAGGTGTTACGATCTCTGTATCGAATTGGGAAATAATACCGATACGTAGGCCTATCATTATGAGGTTTCTAAATTTTTTCATATCTTTTAAAGTTGAAGTTTATTTATCCAACTTTTTTTAATCAATACTTGTAAATTATATTTATAGGTGTACAATTGGAGGATAGTGAACTTTAAGTATATGGAGTAACCCTAAATACTACAAAAAATAAATAGGTTAGTATCGGGTTTGAAATTATATATAAAAAAAAAATGGAGTCTGTGCAAATTGCAACTTGCATAATATTTCTAAGCTTGGTGTCAGAATGTGACCCTCAGAAGACAGTACAAGGATGGACAAGTAGAAACGAGGATGCCGATAATTTGAGTGAAAAAATTCAACCTAAAGCCACAGAATCTAAACGTAATCGAATGGATTCCTTCAATATAGTAACTTGAATTTTATTTTGTTATTTATTGAGCACGATTTTGTTTCATCTAAAAAACATATATACTCCATTTATTATTTAGACATATGATTAGAGAATGTAAAGTATTTGGGCTAACTCAAGACATTACAACAAGCAAGTATTTGATAAGTTTAATGATAATAGTAAATTGTAACCGATATAACACTTTTAGTGTTTGGTACCGACATGCGACTCAGAAAATAACATAAAAATGGATAAGATACTGGTGTGATGATTGTATTAAGGAATTTTACAAAAATGTGATCGAGTGAATTCCTTTTAATAAATTAGACAATATTCAAAAAATTGATGAAGGGAAATTTGACTCAATGTTAACAAGGTGATTAGATGGTAAAAAGGCAGATGCACTATTCCAACATTATTAGCCGAATTATGAGATTATTCAATTAATTACTCATAACTTTTTTTTTAATTGGGTATATAAGTTCCTACTCTTTACAAGTAGCATGTGAATCGAAATGAGAAACAAGTGAAAAATATGAAAAAAGTTATGCACTCAATAGCTTAATATTGTTTATTATATGTAAAACTACTATATGATTCCAATTAATAAAAACTGAAATTCTGAAAAATTTTAAAATTTTATTACATTGCTATTAAAAATTGAATATTTGGATTCAATATCCGGACTTCGAACCACTTGCTCTAGCAATAAACAGATAATAAATATGATGTTGCGATTGGATGGGAACTACAAACGCATTGTTTTACTTGATTTATATATACCTTATTAGAAAGACAATCGAAAAAATCTTGATAGCCTGATTTCTAATACGAACAATCCCGTTCGTGCATTATTGGTAGAGCATAGGTACAAAAGGTTAAAACCCATTGACATGCCTATTGTTATTAAACCCTAAATAAAATTTTTTAGTATGTTTAAACCAATAACTATCCTTTAAAAGAATTTCTCAACATTTCAATAAACCATGACAATAAATAATCCAATCATCAAAGTAAAGAAAACGAATACTATATAATATACTTCAAATTCGCAGTACATTAAAAAAATCACGAATGGGCATAGATCATTGCCCGGAGTTGACAAGTACCATATTGTCACCAAAAGATTAAACACGAATTATCGTATTTCCTATAAATAAATTCCTAACTTTATTAAAATACAGTATTCCCAAAGCATTTTCACTAAAAATTATAAATGTTTGAAAATTGTAAAAATAAAAAATAAAATAAAAAATAAACAATTAATGTCAACCCAGAATTTTGGGGATTATTCTGTATTAGAGATGGGTTTCATGCGTGTGCATGATTTCGAATCGTGCGCATTTAATGCTCATTTCTATCTATCGAAATTTTTTTTTTTATTCGCACATTAATGCACATAATTCCGAATCATGCACATTTTATCCCATCTCCATTCTGTATAAACTCTAATGTTATATCAAGTAGCATGCATGCTTGATAGATTTAGAGAATAAAAGAAAAATCATAAAATTGTTGCTTCTTTTCTGTTTCATATCGTCTTATATGATTCCATTGTTCCATCTATGGTTATTAGTAGAGTTCTGCATGTGCCTATGCAAGCACATTAGACACAATGCCTAGCACTAATGCCTAAGGCATGCTCGTGCCATAGACACAAAAGTGCCAGTCTAAAAAAGTGCCAGACACTTTTAGTACCATGCCTAAGAAAGTGCCCAGCACTTATATAATAGAACCTGGCTGGCCATATGTTTAAGCCAAACAAAAAAATGCGCCTTAAATTTTTTGTTAGGCATGGGCACATGCCGGGCTGCAGATCCTAGTTTGAATCAAAGATTAAATTTAGTAAGGCCAAGTAAATTGATCACACAGTAAATGACAGTCCCGTACATAGAGAGTCATTTCACTAATACAGTTCTCTTGAGAAACCAGTGTTGGACGATGATATCATATAACTTATTGTCATACATTGTCATAATACAATATCATAGATGCGTAATATCATAATAAATCCGAAAAACGGAATATGATTCTTATTATATGACATGCTAAATGACATTGTCATCGTCCAACACCAAGAAATTGCAAACTCAAATGGAGAAGCATAACGATGCATCAAATACCGTATGATTATCATTAGAAATAGTTCGTTTTCATTTGATTATCATTAGAAATGGCATCAGTTCTCTTTTGGGATCTAAGTCCTAAAAGGCCGAGCATACCGAACATAAACTCAAAGCCAAACATACATGAAGCATACCAAGGATCGTATGATCTTTTTATGAAGTCATTAGAGCGTCATTAGTTCTTGCATAAGCGAAAGAAATAGTTAAAATTGTGATACTTAAAAATATAAAAGCTTCCAAAATCTGACTTGGGTAAACTTCGTTTTTTATCTCTTAATAAAAAACTTTGATATCAAAATTTATATCTTGCTGCGAACCTTCCTGACTTTTTAATCTATAAAATTTGCTGATTAGTTCCTTGTTTTCTATCAGTTGATTGTTGTGTATTCATATAATTCTATTTTAGATGTTGATTTATTAGTACTTATTTTATTTACAATACAATAGTTAATATAATAAAAATTTCATTATCCACAAACACTGACCTATTAATCATCAGGAATAAATCGCGCACACATTGTGCTTTGTTTCTCTGATTGATAATAACATAATATTCGAATTCAAAGTGTTAAAAATTTCTTCTCATTTAACATTACCTTGAAAGATATACCCTTTTGAATAGTTAATCATAAAAGGAATACTTAAAAGACGACGACAATTCAATACAAAAATTTTAAGTTTAGGCATTATAAACCCCCAACTTCATTATGGAGTTTGGTCTAAAGTGTGGTGGGAAAAAGTTGATATAGGAACAAACCATTTTGTAATACCTTACCGCTTATACATGTGCATCGAATGTGAGCTTAATCATAAAAGCTTTATCATTACGGTTATACCTAATATACAAAATCCACTAAAGTCAGGTTTTCAATGTAATTGTGGTGAAACTAAAAGCGAAATTGAATCACATCCGTCAGCGGCAATCAGCAGATGCTATCAACAAGTTTTCCATACAAAAACCGAATACTCTGGTTTGGCTGTTATGGGTTTCGAAAACGAGGTTATCATTAAACAATTGATTGACGATGTAGTATTTTTTCCAATATTTCTTCGAGTTAATAAGTTTGACGTAGTAGTGTCAAGTATTGGCGATCTAGATGAAAATAGACTTTATAACGTTGGTGCTGGGTTTGTTTCTTCATTTACGACACGCTATCATGGAGCACAGCATCTATTTGTGCTAAAAATTGAAGAAGATAGATGTGTTTTAGAAATCTATTTAGAATCAGTATGTATTATTGAAATTACAGGAACAGATCCGGATGAAGTTTGGAATCGGGTAAAAGTTCTTAAAAAATATACTGGATCATATCTTTTTGGAATTATAAACACATTAGTTCAAGAACATTTAAACAAAGTAAATAGTGAATCACCAAAATGTACTGTTAAAGAATGGACAAATACACAAAAGCTTGAGAAGGTTTTTAATCATCATATAAAATCACGAAAGGTTCCCAATCCAATGGCCAACTGGCCAACTCTTTTTTATATTTGGTACCAACAAAAGAGTTCTGTTATTCAATTTCTGCTTATATTACAAAGTATTTACGAACCTAATTATATTTTTCAAGAGAAAGAGTTACGAGCATGGCGGGCCATGTTTACTGCTTGCGGATGTACCAATATAATGCCTCTTTCAGAAGAATCATCTATAGAATTTTGGAGCAAAGCATTAGACCCCACCGCCGACAAAGAATTATTAGAAAATCTTCATAAAAATAATGTTATTCAATTAAATAATAATATTTCACCTCCAGTACAAGGTTCACAATCAGCCGAAGATTCGCAGGATAAACCTTGGTGGGACAGCTTTCGAAATGCATTGCTTTCGAATAAAAAAGGATCAGATGGTATAATTCGCATTCTTTCAATTATCGCCCTAAAATTTAAATATCGCATTCTTAAAAAAGAATTAATTGTAAGTAGTTATATATAATAATACGGGCTGCCGTTAGAGGTGTTACCCAGGTCGGTTGACCCGTACGGGTCACCCGACCCGTTGGGTCACGGGTTAATAATTGCTCTAACCCGGGTCAAACAGGTCAGATTCAAAATAGACAAAAACCTATTAAAACTAATATAGCTATATGGTAAAAGACATAATTTACTATATATATAGTAAAGCTCTTACCCGGGTCAGCTTCTTGGCAGGTCTTGGGTCGAAAATTGGTCTAATAAAATAAGTAATCCGATACTTCCCAAAGTCAAATCACAGCAAAGTGGAGAAATTTTTTAATACAAAATTCGAATATTTTCTGTTTAAATATTTGGAGTACAGGCTCTCTCTCCCTAATAGTTTAATTAAGAATCGTTACATCAATATTTAAGGTTTAACTTAAAAATTTCCGTTTGACCCGTTGACCCAGTTATAACTCGAGTCAATTCATGACCTGCCCGGGTCAGTATTTTCTGACCCAGGTAAGACCTCTAGCTGCCGTCAATAGAAATAAGATAGATTGCCAATTTTTAAAAAAAAATCAACACTTTAATTTTTACAGCCCATATTCCAATGAATTTTGAGGCTATTCTAGTCAAAAGAAAGCTTACGATCTAAGCTTTCTTTTGAATATTAGATTATTAAAAAAATAGCCTCAAAATTCATCGAGATATGGGCTATGAAAATTAAAGTGTTGATTTTTTTTTTTTAAACGTCAATCTACCTTATTTCTATTGACGGCAGCCCATATAATAAGAATTTTCAACATAAACTTAATCTTTAATGCTTATTAGGTTGGATCGGATACAATCAACAAGGCCAGGAAACATGCTCGGCTTTATGGGCCAGGTGCACCACTTTTGGAAAAACCAAAAAGAACTCTTCGAAGATTAACAAACATTCAAGAAGAGCAGTTCACCCTATTTTTCCAGGATAAAGATAACGTTTCAATGAGCTCATACCATGTAGACTCGAAAACAGGATTACCAGTTCTGTATTTGAAAGATCAAAAAAACAAACTATGGAAAAAATTTAGTGAGACGTATCCAAACGGTATAAAAAGAACTACGTTTATGGCAAGACTAAGTGAAGCAAAAAATCTTAAATACCGTAAAGATCTTGGCGGGCTTTGTATGATCTGTAACGACTACGGTTATGAAACATTCGAAAACCTAAAAAAGATTATAACAAATAGCATTATTAATGAAGACTCTCTAGTTAGTTTATACATATTTATGCAGTTGTCTTTAATATAGATTTACAATTACCTTATTAATTACATAATTTTATTAGGACGAAATTTTAGAACGTCTTGAAAAACTCAAAAGACATATGAGACGGGATTATGAAGAAGAATTGGAAGTCAGAGCAGACAGTGGTATAGAACATAATCCCTGCATTTCACATTGTCTGCCTTACGCGTTTGGTAAATGTGTCGAATATCATGACACACGATGCTCCAACTGCGATTAATTGTTTGATATTATAGAATCTATATATGATTTGGTATCTCTGGATGTTTATTCACAAATCTCAGATTCCAAAGAACAATTATTGTATTACCTTTCGCACCAAACTCGAAAAGTATACCTAAATGCTCAATATAAAACGGCACTGGCTGAGCTCGACTATAATAGCGCACTTTTCATTGCAGACTATAAAATGCGCATACTCCCTCAGTCTGCACGTGAAACAAAAGGTAAATTTTTCAGAAAACGTGGTTGGACTTTGTATACAATTTTGGTTTTTACCAAAAAACAAAATGAATTAGAAGTCATAGCATATGACCACTGGTCGATGGATACCAAACAGGATGCTTGGTTTACAGCATCAGCATTTGAAGTTATATTCCAAAAAATGGATAAAAAAAACCTTGAATGGATCAAAATAATATCTGATAATGGGCCTCATTATCATAACTCTGAACTAATGGCCATAGTTGGTTACTGGCACGAATGGTATAAGGTTGAAGTTCGTAGTTGGCTGTTTTTAGAACCTGGAGAGGCAAAAACAATAGTAGATTCACACCACGCGGCAGTTAATATCTTCGTATTATTGCATATATTTTGTGAATTCGTCAAACGTCATTCCCTTCCTTGTTTAACACCTCTATTTTTATCTAACATACTTACTATCATTTTAAGATAACACATGCGATAAAACAATATCTACGGATCAGATTAAATTTGGAGACAGGAGTTGATATAAGTGAAGCTGCCAAAGGCTTGTCCGGAACAACATTGGCAAATATAAAACCAGATCGAGATGACGATGAAATAAATATTAGTGAAAATAAAAAGTCAAAGACTAAAATCAAAACAATTAAAGGGATTTCAAAGCTGTTTTTTTGGAGTTGGCCTATAAAGGGTAGATATAATGGATATATCTGTGCACGTTCATTGCCTGATATCGGAGAATGGAATAATTTCGCACCAGCATATATGAATGGACTTTGGAATATTTCGCCTCATCGGCTACAGCCAGCAATATCGGAGCATACTACTCCACAATCTATGTGGACAATTCCTATAAATGAAATATCCAGTAAGTACTCAATTTGTTTAGCAATTCTCAAATCTGAATCTAAAACAGTATTCTTAACTCATGCTCTAGTCGAAGATAATAATGAGTTCGAAGGTATGCAGCAATATTATACTAATCCAACAAATCAAAATAATACTAACTATTCGATGATCCAAAGATTCAGTTAATATGGATCAATGTGAAGAAGACAAAACAGAAAAATATAATGGTAAATACTAACTTTAGAGGCTATAATGCTATTTCGTATCTTATTTAACCTTTAATTTTAAATCAACTTATTTCAGACGTCCTAGTTGTGATGCCAAGATAAATATGAAAGATCTAATAAATGTTATTACTTCTGGTCTACTAACTAGAATTATTGATTTTAAGTATGATAGAAGTTGGATACCCGCTGCGTACAGGGTGGGCGTTGAAGGGCAACCAGAAGTTAGGCAATAGGAGTAGTGGTTCTAGAATTAAAAAAAATATAAAAGCAATATTGGAATGCTTCTTTTTAAATGGTAATCGAAAAAGTCAAGATAAAATGGACGCAAAAGCAATGCACGAAGAACTTTTGAAGTATGCTGAGACCGGTGACATAGAAAAGGAGGATATTCCTCAAATTCCAACAATACACAATTGGATCAGCTCGTACTCTAGTGCTTTTAAGCAAAAGGCCTCTGAAAACGAGCTTTAATTAATATAATAAATAAATTATTTATAGTTTTAAATTTTTAACTAGAGTAATAAATACCTCGCAATTCGTAATGATCAACCATGTAACATTAAATCGTCTATTTGAATCCCCACTTTTTGGGACAGATTCAAGTATTCGCAAATATGACTTCAGTAACGGTACCTAATGCTCGTGTTGTCAAATTGATTCTAAAGTTTAAAATATTTGTTTAAAATAAGGTAAAATCGCTGTATTATATATTTAAAGTTTAATACAGAACTTATTTATATATACATATCATAGTAAATGCCGCGTGTCTCAAAAGTAAAGTTTTTATAGAGAAACTCTTGTAAGCAATGGTTTTAAAACCAAAACTATATAGTACTACTCTACAAATTTGTAAAATTTATTTGGAAATTTTATTTAAAATTTATTGGCTTTCATATAAGCTAAAAACTTCGACCCAAGCCTTATCTATATATGATCTGCGTCAAAATTTTGTCCAGATAACTGGCTGATCATCAATTAATTAAAAAATTTAAATTAATTAATAATAATTTAAAAAGTGTATTTTTTTAAAATAATTTAATAAGACCTGCGGGTCGATAGCATAGCGGTTATGCTCCCAGGTCCCCAATCGAAGGTTGACGGTTCAATACCGCTTGGCGGCAAATTGAATTTGATAGTCAGAACCTGATTAGGAATAACTGAAGTCATACAAGATGTAAGGTCGGTCCAATGAGGCATGAACTTGATGGCAGCATTTCTGTGTAATATATATGTACCACAGGAAACAGGACTGAGGTGGCTTGGCCGGTCCTGCAGGAAGTTAAATAATGCGGTGCAGGACCTACATTTGGGCGGCGAAAGGCAAGCCGGATGAAGCCTTCATCACAGTAACATTTCCGAGTGGCCAAAGCTCCGACGACAGAAATCTTCTGGGCGGCGTAAGGCAAGCCATTTGGTTTATCGGAGTTGGGTTAAAGTGGAGGGTGCTCATAAGGAGGGTTACAGAGAAGAGCGCTGGGTCTTAAGATTAAAAAAAAAAATAAAATAAAATAAAATAATTTAAAAAATAATAATATATATAAAGTTAATAATAAAAAGATAAAAGGGTGTGGCGACTTAGAGAAGTTGTTAAGTTGTTACTCCCCAAGCAACAGGTTTAGAGTTCAAGTCCCACTGGAGACAATTTAGAAAAATAGGCCTATATACTGGTAACATTTATTCGACAATCGGTTGGGTACATTACCTGTAGTCCTTGGTTACCATCTCAAATGGGAGCTTTCGGGCGAAGTTGTGTTTTGTAACACAGACAAATCCAAGGAACCGGAATAATTGAAACCCGTTTGGCAAGACCCGAGTAAGAAGGTAGTGAAGATCTTCAATGATATTGCGGATATCGGAATTTGAGACCGAAGAACTGGATGAACACCCTGGGGCAAGTGGGCACCAACCTGGCTGCCGGAGACGTACCGGAGGAAAAGGTTCTATGCTACGAAATTAGAAACCAAGGGAGGCTAACCAAAAAGGCACCTAAAGCCGAGGTACAACAACCCATCCAGGCAAACTGGTTTGGTAGTTTGGGAGGGATCGGTTATAGGACTGGTTGATGTAAGTATCAGGATCGGAATGAATCTTGCAAGGGCAAGGATACTATGCGGTTCAATGGTTAGTCCTGACTGCTAGTGGTGGCCTCGGCCATTGCGAAAATATTCAATACCTAATCTAGAAATGTGTGGAACATAGAAAGATTAGGGGGGTATGTACTACACCCTCTCTAGGATAATCCGGCAGTTGGAATGCTACTAGATTACCTATAGAATTATGGTGCAAGTAGTATAGCAAATGTCGATCTGGGTGGTCTTCAATTGAAGCAGCACGAGGTTATGTGTAGGTGTGATTGTGGTGGGTAATACAGGGTGGGGGACACCAGAGAGTTTAAATGGGTAATATCCTAGTTAGGTTACAGGTACGGCATATAGTATAGAACCTTTAGGCGAACTACTTAAAATAGGCAACCAAAGTTGCATGTGTGGCTATATGTACTCTCATTAACCAAAAATGTATTATCTAAAAACCTAATAAAATCTGCTTGCATGCAACATTGTATAAAAAAAAAAATAATAATAATAATAAAAAGATAAGTTAAAAAAAGTTAAAATAAAAATTTTATATTAAAAAAAATAATAAAATAATTTTAATTGGTGATTCACCAGTCAGCTGATGAATAATCATAGTGTAACATAATGCAAATCACTATGTAAATCACATATATAGTAAATATGAAAAATTTCTAACGTTCGTCTAAGGAAAACTTTTTTATACTAAGTTAATCGTTCTTGTCTACTAATTGAAAATTGTAGAGCACATCTTTGAGGTTCTAACGGTAGTTAAATCATCGAAATCGGCCTAGTGGATGCCGAGATATCCTTAAAAAACGCGTCAACAACTATAGAAAATCTCTATATAAACAATATATTGTTTATATAGAAATTTTCTATAGTCGTTGACGCATTTTTTAAGGATATCTTGGCATCCACTGGGCCGATTTGGATGGTTTAACTTCCGTTTGAACCGCAAAGACATGCTCTACAATTTTTAATTAATCGACAAGGACAATTAGCTTAGTATAAAAAAGTTTTCCTTGGACGAACGCCATATTTACTATATATGTGATTTACATAGTAATTTGCATCACGTTATACTATGATCATTTATCAGCTGACTGGCGAATCACCAATTAAAACAATATATATAATAATTTAATTCGTGATTCGCATATGAACCAGTGAAAAATCATGTGATTTTTACTATTAAATTTCGCCTTTTTCGGAATCTAGTGTTTCTCTAAGAATAAATTGATTTCGTACTAAATAAACCTCTCCTGTGTGCATAATAAACGTTGTAAAGGAGAAAAATACGAGCATAATGGTAGTTGAGACATTAAAATCGGCCTAGTGGATCGTGAGATATAGATATATTTGTCCTCACAACTATATGATATAAACAAAGAAGTAAACAAATAATCATAAAAACAAAAATGCCCATATCTTATGACCCGCTAGGCTGATTTTAATGATTCAACTACCATTATGCTTGCAATTATTGCCTCTACAACTTTTGTTATGCGCATGAGAGAGGTTTACTTAGTACAAGATCGATTTATCCTTAGGGAAACGCCAGATTCCAAAAAGGCAAAAATTATATAGTAAACATATCCCCGCAGTTTACTATGTTTTTTCACTAGTTCACAGCAGATCACGAATTAATTGAATAAAATAAAAATAAAAAAAATAAATAAAATTTATTTTATTTTATTTTATAATAAGAAAAAATGTGCTTGTCACTAGTAGTGACACGCTCCTGTGTAATGTACGATCAAAACAAAAATAAACACGTGTAAATTTATTTTCGTTAGGGTTAGGTTTAGGGTTCAGGTTTGGTTTAGGATTAGAGGTAAAGGGGTTTTCAGAAATTACGTAATATTTTGTTACTAATAAATTTCAAAAGTTTACCCTACCCACCCACACATAATACTCTATTAGCCAATCAAATTTCATATTTTTTAAAATTTATTCATATGCTTTTTTAATTTATGAAATTGATAATAACTATTTCTCTACTAGACCAATTTAGAAGATTTAACTACCAAAATGTTTGTCTCACTGAGACGATTCTAACAAGCCCAAAATCATTAAAATCAAATCAAAGGGTCCCATGATTAGGGTTCTGAAGTTCAGTTCAGTTCAATAGAGGTTCAGGTTCAGGTTCAATGAACCTGAACCTGAACCTGCTCTAAAAGTTCAATACTGAACTGAACCTGAACTTAAAATTATTGAACATGAACCTGAACCTGAACTTAAAAAAAGTTCAGTTCAGGTTCAGTTCAAGGTTCATGAACATGTTCAGGTTCATAATATATGC